>WNWK01031531.1:0-22636 GCA_009830355.1 Cherax destructor
CACAGTTTTAAGGTTCTAGCACGTAAAGGAGACCGCGAAAAACACGAAAAAACACGGAGCAAGACGGACGCGTGTACAGGCCTATATATACCACATTGTTTGCAATGTTCCTCCATTTTAGGTGCCTGAGGTTGAAATCCCCCAGTAGCAAGATGTTGGGGGCAGGAGCTGTAAGATTTTCCAGACAGTGGTCAATTTTCAGAAGCTGTTCCTGGAATTGTTGGGACGTTGCATCCGGGGGCTTGTAGACAACCACAATGACAAGGTTTTGATTCTCGACCTTTATTGCTAATACTTCAACTACATCATTTGAGGCATTTAGTAGTTCTGAACATATAAGTGACTCTGTGATATACAGGCCAACCCCCCCTTTTTGCCTGTTCACTCTGTCACACCTGTATAGGTTGTAAGGTATCTTGTTGTTTGTTGCTGGCTTTAGACCCTGTATATTAGCAAAGATGAATGTAGTTGGATTGGTGGTATGGAGGGGGTCTTTTTTTCCTGGCACTAGTATCTGTTGTATTGGAGTGGAGGCCATTGGCTGTGATTCCACTCCAGAAATGATTGCAGTTGGTGTACAATTTCTGTCATTTCCTGCCAGCTTTTTTTCCTTCCTGGTACTAAAAAACCTCTCTCTCCGGAGTGGCTGTGGCTACCCAGGTTTTGCCATGATCTGGATGTTCTGTGTCGCCTCGTACCCTTTAGGTGGTATGCCTGGCAATATAAGTTATAGCACTGTCTTTCCTGAATTGATGTGTGGAAAATATTGGTATTTTCCAAAAGTTGTAATTGATAAACTTTCCAATATGAACAGATATCCTTAATGTACCGCTGGTAGTTTAACGTTCGTAGGGGTATAAATAGAGAACCATCATACCAGCGGGGTGGAAGCGGGAAGAGGCTGGGCAGAGGGGCAGAGAGGGGAGTGGGCAGTGAGTGAAAAGCCAGCCTACAGACCAGATTCCAGGTGGTGATGGCGAGCGGAATTTGTCGAAGACGACCGCCAAACCGGACTTAATTACCTCCTTTCGTAATGTGGAGGAGTATCCAGTGATGCGGTGAGTATAAAGTGGGACAATCGGTCCAGGAGGTCCAGTAATAGGGCAGTAATTGTGGAAATAACGAATGGCGCCGGCATGG
Organism: Cherax destructor; assembly: GCA_009830355.1. Taxonomy (NCBI): domain Eukaryota; kingdom Metazoa; phylum Arthropoda; class Malacostraca; order Decapoda; family Parastacidae; genus Cherax; species Cherax destructor. Next base: position 1,141 of record WNWK01031531.1, read on the forward strand.
TATGTCCGCATAGGCCTATTTGAACTCAGTGAAGCGACCATACGACAAGATGAAGTCGTAACCCCTGATGCTGGGGGGCTTTCGTCTTAGAAGAGACTGAAATATGTTCGATAAACTTTGTGAAATGGTGAATATAGTGAAACAGAGTTGTAAAAAATCAGGGGGTGATTGTACCGGGCGGGTCTAGCGGGGGTACGCCGTACCCCGACCACCATGTTGGATGCGGAGGAGATGAACTAACATATCGCAAGTTATCTACTCGAAATCCAAGTATCGAGACAGTGAATGTGTATAAACTAGTGGGGCATTAAGCCAGGATATACGTAGTGTGTAAAGTTATATGTATAAACAGTAATAAGGTCGGAATAGTGAGAGGATCTGAATCGCTACCCCGACCAACCACATGTTAACTAACGCCCGGTCTCGTGGGCGTATAAGAGTTCACGGAAATTAACCTTCCTTGACTCGACGGGGCAACTCTTACCATCGCGATCGAACCAGATCACAGGAGGACGTCAACAACGAAACGACTCCCTCATCTAAAGCTAAGTACTCATCTGTCGTCTTTGTTATTGGCCAATAATATTGTTACGCACAGTAGATGTACTTTAGCTAGGTCAATGATCTACCATGCACCACTATGATGCTGTTAATTAGGTGAGTGATGGTCATGTTAACTTAATTGTGTGTTCTCTACCTTTCTTTCTACTTGATCAGTCGCCCATAACCTATACAGTCCACTTAAATTTAATCATAACATAATTATTAATATTATCTACTCAGATTTATGTATACTGGTCCAGAGTGCAGTGGGCTAACGTGAGAATATTGAAGGTACCCCTTGGGTGCGGCCAGGAGTGGGTAAAGTTCTCACATACCTTAAAGGGAATGACTGCGGTAAAATTATACGAGTCGGTCATCTCTCTGGGAGTTTGTTTATTGCTAGTGGCGGTGTCCCAGATAGACTTATCTCCCACAATTCCCCACAGCGCCCGTTGGTCCGTCCTGAACCGGAAGACACAGAGCTATTGCTTACATCTCTGTCTATGTCAGATATGAGGATGAGGAACAGAGCATTTCGTTCATATTAGGTCAGTTTTGTCCCAGGATGCGACCCACACCAGTCGACTAACACCAGGTACCAATTATTACTGATGGGTGAACATAGACGACCGGTATAAGGGAACATGCCCAATGTTTCTACCTTCGCCGGAAATCAAACCCCGACCCTCACCGTGTGAAGCGAGAGCTTTTGTCACCAGGCCACCATAGTAATAATAGCAGTAATATAGTAAAAGTAATTGCAGTAATATAGAAGTAATAGAAGTAATATAGTATACGTAATAGTGGTACGTAGTAACAGTAGTAGCAATTGCTGTTGTAAGCAATAAAGAAGCTAACCTTTAATATACTTGTATTGCTCCTTAGCAGATGCTGTGCCTCGCAGCAGTCCTGAAGTCTCCAGGTCCTTCAACTGCTGCAAAATGTCTTCCAGTGCCCCTGACACCTGTAAAAAAATCCCAGGCATTATAATAGGAACAAAATATGCGGTAATTCCCCTCTTATTTTCAACAATTTATATTCTTTCACTTTCGACATACACCTTGATTTAGCAGGCTAATGGTGGTGGGGGAGGGGGAAGCAGGAGAGTTATGATCATAACAATAAGAAATAATTCTGGTATTTGTGCATGGTTATTGACAACAACAAATCACCTTAAACCAGTTGTCACCTTAAGGGTTTTGGGCTTCATTATGATTATAATAATAATAATAGCCTAACTTCAGGAGTCACCTTGTACACTGGTACTGTAGTACACTACATTTTACTAGATTTGCTAGGCCTTGCATGTAATCGCATATTTATCACTTTTTTATGCTGAATTAACATAAAAGTAAATGTTGAAAACACGAGGTAAGGAAAGAGTCTTAGTTAATAGAGAATTTATGTTTAACATGACCCTAAATGGATAAATAATACTCAACAATCTCTGCAATGAGAGGCAAGCGAATCAAGAGGCGAGGGGAGGGTCACCTTATAATAATAATAATCTTACAAGTACATGCACAAGGTACACAGTCCTAGCTGACATCAGCGATATACTACTATTGCAGAGCATTTCGGGCAAATTAGGTCAATGAATAAAACTTACTTTGTCCCCAGGATGCGACCAACACCATTCGACTAACACCCAGGTATGTACCTATTTTACCTATAATAATATACAGTGGACCCTCGGGTTTCGTTCACCTCCAAACTCGAACAATTATGTAAGTGTATTTTCGTAAGTACTTTTGTAAGTGTATTTTTGGGGGTCTGAAACGACTAATCTAATTTACATTTGTCCTTATGGGAACAAATTCGTTCGGTAACTGCACTCAAACAGCATTCTGGAAAGAATTTTCAACGAAAACCGAGGGTCCACTGTATCTTTATTTCTACAAGTACATATACAAGGAGTACAGACCTAGCTAACATAAGTGACATACTACTACATAGAAAGACTCTTTGTTATGCAGAGCAGTAAATTGTCAAATTTGCTCAAACACTACTTATAGCTTGTATTTTTTTTTATTTATCCACTTAATTATCTCTTATCAGTCTATTAATTTAGAGCTATACTTTTTTTAAACTACTTTTTACTGTATGTACTGTATTGTGCAGTATTTACCTTATTACTGCCTTATCTTTTGCCAATTTTAAACATTTTTAACACTCATACATTTTTTTTTTCCTTTTTTATTAATTGACTGTTATTATAATTTAATTTTTTTATTATCTATTCTTATAGTTTTGATTTTACTTTATTTTTTTAATATCATTTATTATCAAATATTATCATTTATAATTTATATTACATTTCCAAATTTCTAAATTATTTTCTATTTACCCAACTTTATTTTATTTTGCTTTTTTCAAATCTATCATTGTCATTTTATTTTTACTTTTTATAAAATCTGTCATTGCCAAATATTCCCAATTACAGTTTATAAATAGTATTAGAATATTATTAGAATTATTAGACTATTATTTCAATCTACTTATTGTGATATCTGCTATTACCAAACACTCCTATTTACAGTTTACCATCTTATATACATAGCAGTGCAAAACCTCACATAGTCTTTAAATTAGAATTGTGCATATATTATTCTACTCTAGATTTTAAACAACAACTGTTATCTTTAGTGCAATTACAATTCATAGTCTGGTGCTACATTATTTTATAATTTTATCATAATAGCTTATATCTAGTGAATACTCTAATTCATTCTAGCTTAATACATAGTCAACACGAATTTCATTATGTTTATTAGTTTCTACAGTCTACTTGACCAACATGCATTAGCTATACACTTGTCCAAGCTTCCCATTATTACAGACATCAGTACTGGAACTCAACACACTATACATGATACAAAGAATTTACCTTCAAACATAATGATGAATGATCACGTCGACCCAGATATAAACCTATATAATCTAACTCCCAACCAAAATTTAATGAAAAGTAACTGCCTCTATTACACAGCATCACAAGCCAGCACTGTCCTAAATACTGCTAAAAATATTACAATTCTTAATTACAATATCAGGTCCCTAAGCAAACACTATGATGACCTCCTGGCACTCCTTGATACCCTAAAGACAACCTTCTCCTGTATTATTCTTACTGAAACCTGGCTTAAGCAGGCCACAATAGATATCTACTCAATACCAGGATACACTGCAATCCACAACTGCAGACCAAACCAAATTGGGGGTGGTATTGCAATCTATTACTCAATTGTACTATCTTGTTATAACACAACCTGCTTTAATGATGAATGCGGAGAATATATTTTTGCAAATTTTACTGTAAAAAACCTTAAGACTCCTATAACAATCGGTGCCATTTACCGGATGCCTCATACTAACATAACAAATTTAAGTGATAAATTAAAGACACTAATAACACACAACCAAATGAACAAGCACCACCTTTTCGTAGCTGGAGACTTCAACATTAACCTAGGCCTCACAGATGACCAGCCAGTAACTGACTTCATCAACAATATGAACAACACACTTCTGGAGTGCGATAAAATGAATGAATTCAGAGACAACTCACTCAGAAATGTTCAAGATATGTCAAAGTATTTTATCCATAGTGGTATATTACAGACCATTCTGGAAAAATACCCTGACTTTGCTCCCTGTAAATAAAGAATTACCACATGTGTGTGTGTGTGTATTTTAGTGTGTGTGTATTTTAGTGTGTGTGTTATTTTAGTGTGTGTGTGTATTTTAGTGTGTGTGTGTATTTTAGTGTGTGTGTGTGTATGTGTGTGTGTATGTGTGTATGTATGTTAGTTAGTTAGTTACCATTTTGTCCTAGGCACATGTCGATTAGACACTAGGCCTGTTGTATGTATGTGTGTGTGTGTGTTAGTTACCATTTTGTCCTAGGCACATGTCGATTAGACACTAGGCCTGTTGTATGTATGTATGTATGTATGTGTGTGTGTGTGTGTGTGTGTAACGAAACACTTCGAAATGTTTCGGCCCCGCTGGGAATTGAACCCGGGCCCTCCGTGCGTGAAGCAAGAGCGCTAGCCACCATGCTATGGGGCGTGTATGAGTGTATGTGTGTGTGTATGTGTATATGTGTGTGTATATATGTGTGTGTGTATATGTGTGTGTGTATATATGTGTGTACTAACCTAGTTGTTGTTGCAGGGGTCGAGACATAGCTCCTGGCCCCGCCTCTTCACTGGCCGCTACTGGGTCACTCTCCCTGTGCCATGAACTTTATCATACCTCTTCTTAAAGCTATGAATGGATCCTGCCTCCACTACATCGCTTCCCAAACTATTTCACTTCCCGACCACTCTGTGACTGAAGAAATACTTCCTAACATCCCTGTGATTCATCTGAGTCTTCAACTTCCAACTGTGTCCCCTTGTTGCTGTGTCCCATCTCTGGAACATTCTGTCCCTGTCCACCTTGTGTTAGTTACCATTTTGTCCTAGTAACATGTCGAATAGACACTAGGCCTGTTGTGTGTGTGCATGTGTGTGTGTGCATGTGTGTGCATGTGTGTGTGTGCATGTGTACTCACCTAATTGTGGTTGCAGGGGTCGAGACTCAGCTCCTGGCCCCGCCTCTTCCCTGTCCACTACTGGGTCTCTGCTCTCCCTGCTCCATGAGCTTTATCATACCTTGTCTTAAAACTATGTATGGTTCCTGCCTCCACTATATCTTTCTCTAGACTATTCCACTTCCTGACTACTCTGTGGCTGAAGAAATGCTTCCTAACATCCCTTTGACTCATCTGAGTCTTCAGCTTCCAGTTGTGTCCCCTTGTTTCTGTGTTCCCTCTCTGTAACATCTTGTCACTGTCTACCTTGTCAATTCCCCGCAGTATTTTGTATGTCACTATCATGTCTCCTCTGACCCTTCTTTCCTCCAGTGTTGTTAGTCCTATTTCCCTCAACCTTTCTTCATAGGACAGACCCCTGAGTTGTGGAACTAACCTTGTCGCAAACCTTTGCACTTTCTCTAGTTTCTTTACGTGCTTGACCAGGTGTGGGTTCCAGACTGGTGCTGCATATTCTAGTATGGGCCTGACGTACACGGTGTACAGTGTCTTGAACGATTCCTTGTTAAGGTAACGGAACGCTAATCTTAGGTTTCCCAGTCGCCCTTATCTGGTTGTGCAGTTATCTGGTTGATGTGTGCCTCCGGAGACGTGCTTGGCGTTATACTCACCCCAAGGTCTTTCTCCTTTGCCGAGGTTTGTAGCCTTTGTCCGCTTAGCCTGTACTCTGTCAGCGGTCTTCTTTGCCCTTCTCCGATCTTCATGACTTTGCATTTGGTGGGAATGAATTCGAGAAGCCAGTTGCTAGACCAGATGTCAAGCTTGTCCAGGTCTGTTTGAAGTCCTGCTTGGTCCTCTTCCGATGTGATTCTCCTCATTAATTTCACATCATCTGCGAACAGAGACACTTCGGAGTCTATCCCGTCCGTCATGTCATTTACATATACCAATAATAACACTGGTGGATGTAAACAGCCTATTCAGAGGCTCTTTCAAACTGTGCGGCAGTACGGTGCTGCCATCTATAGGCCTATCAAGGTTGGGCTGGTCAGCCATTTTCACTCTCACTCTGGCGGCCTACCTACTCGAGACAGGTTCTACCCTTGCTGGCTCCCGGATCCCCTCACGCTCTGCCCCCGTGTTTAACCCCTGTGGTTTAGCGCTTCTATTAATAAACTGAGTCTAGTCATCGGCCGTATCTCTGCACCTACGCTACCATTCTACTGCCCAGACGTAAGCAGCCAAGAAAATAGAGTTAACAGTGGTGGCAGCGGAAATTGCCAAGTATGTACACCAGTGTGTCGTTTGCTTACAACACAAGGGTACTGTCACGGGTCCCAATCCCATTCTGAAGTATCCCATTACAAAGGAGCCCTGGGAGAGAACTTCTGTCGACCTGTTGACTAATTTCTCGACCTTGGAGAAGGGTAATAAACACCTGCTTGTAATGGTAGATAACTTGACGTGGTACTGTGAGTTAGTACCCATCCCTGAAAAAATGGCCGAGACAATCGCAAATGCTTTCCGTGAGCGTATCGTTCTCTGTCATACCTGCCCACGTGTTCTCCTGTCAGACAATGGGTCGGAGTTCATAAATGCCACGATGAAGGACCTTTGTTCCAGGTTTGAGATTCACCAAGCACCAGTAGCTCCTCGCCACCCCGCGAGTAATGGTCTTGCTGAACGACAAACCGCAAAGTTCTGGAGGTGCTCAGAGTAACCGTTAATCCAAGTTGTACTACATGGGATGACACTATTCCAGATGTTCAGTGTACATTGAACTCTTCCCTTAACAGCTCGATTGGCGAGACACCCCATTTTGCCTTGTACGGCTATGATAAGCGATTACCATACAAAATCCTGTTTGCTCCGCCTAGTCCAACCTATGACACCGATAACACCGGTATAGTTAAGATGCGGACCACACAGCTTGTCTTCCAGGGAGTATGTGAGAACCTAATAAAAGCCACAGATAGGTTCACGTCTGATCGCAACGCCCACGCTAAGGAAAGTAAGGTGGAACCAGGTTGCAAAGTTATGTTGCTCAACCCGACGCAGCCCCCTGGTATGCATAAACTTGTCCCCAAGTTTGTCGGTCCTTACCGTGTCCTACGACAGCTCCGCGGCAATAAGTTTGAGGTGAGGGAGATAGCTACCGGAACTATCCGAGAAGCTCACCGTGACCACATGAAGTATATTGATCATGTGCAAGCCGAAGCAGAGCTGGAATCGCGGGCATTGCAAAGCCACAATCAGACTCAAACTAGTGACAACCTCTAGTTCTTCACCCGCTACCACTATGACAGATGACAGTCCTGTAAGGCTCCATACTTATGGCCTGAGACCCCGGACAGCAGTACATTTCTGTGACATTGACATACCTACTGACTTGTCCGACTCCTACGCTAGCTACGCTAATTGTTTGCTTGCAGAAATGGGGATTAATGCGCATACATTGTATAGTTAGTAAATAATGGAGTCAGGGTGGACAACACCATATAAATATGTAAAATTTATTCTAGCAGGGTACCCGTAGTATAATGAATTCCATGGAAATAATGTTATTGTGAGTATGTGCACCCAGTGTGTCTTGTAAAGCCTGTATAAAGGCAAGGGCAGTATCGCCCTTTTTTGGAGTTAAATGTCACACCTTAGGAAATGCTACTGTCAGTCATTGTTTGCAGATGTGAGGATGGTACAGCGCTCAAGGATGTGCAGTCAAGTTGATGCCCTAGCCCTGTGGACAACCAGTATATAGAAGAATTTAGTCCCTGCGCCAATATCGGCTTGTTCTGTCCTCCGTCCAGCTGTACGAGCAGGCCGATTTTCTCTTCCCCGACTCTCGAAGTGGGAGAGTTTTACCGGCCTGCACCGGCATTGTTCCTTTTTTTATATGTAAATGTCAGGTGACTGGAAGCCAGTTTCCCCTGGGTAACCTTATTTGCTTGTTTACACCTTCATGCCCGCCAGTATTGTCGTGTCGAGACGACACACGGTAGGTGGCCGAGCGGATGTAAACAGCCTATTCAGAGGCTCTTTCAAACTGCACGGCACTACGGTGCTGCCATCTATAGGCCTATCAAGGTCGGGCTGGTCAGCCATGTTTCGCTCTCACTCTGGCGGCCTACCTACTCGAGACAGGTTCTACCCTTGCTGGCTCCCGGGTCCCCTCACGCTCTGCCCCCGTGTATACCTACACCTTCCCATTAATAAACGAGTCTAGTCATCGGCCGTATCTCTGCACCTAGGCTACCATTCTACTGCCCAGACGTAAGCAGCCAAGAAAATAGAGTCAACACTAGGACTGACCCCTGCGGTACACCGCTTGTCACAGGCGCCCACTGTGATACCTCATCACGCACCATGACCCGTTGTTGCCTCCCTGTGAGGTATTCTCTGATCCATTCCAGTGCCCTTCCTGTTATACATGCTTGTTCTTCCAACTTCTTTACTAATCTCATGTGAGGAACTGTGTCGAAGGCCTTCCTGCAGTCCAGGAAAATGCAATCAACCCACCCTTCTCTCTCTTGCCTTACCTCTGTTACTTTATAATAGAACTCTAGGTGGTTTGTTACACAGGATTTGCCTTCCCGGAATCCGTGCTGTCTGGTGTTTATTATCCTGTTCAGCTCGAGGTGCTCCACCATTCTTTTCCTGATGATTTTCTCCAGGACTTTGCACACTATACACGTAAGTGACACCGGTCTATAGTTTAGTGCCTCTTTTCTGTCTCTTTTTTAAAGATGGGTGTCATGTAGGGGGGTAAGGAAATTTTAGGGATAATCGGGGAATATGGGAGTAAAGGGAGGGAGTGAGTAGGCAGGAGAGGTGAGGTTGACAGAAGCGGAGGTAATGTGAGGTCACTGGTGACTACACCATCACCTCTCATTACCACCACATTACTCACCCTCTCTCTACCTAAAATATAAATAATAAAGTATAAAGTATAAGAATAAAGAGTAATAAGAATATAACGGGGATAGTGAATATTACTATTCCACTCAAACACAGTTTATTTAAGTCCTTGTACAATAATATATTTGGGAACAGGAGAACACTATTGAATTTAGATAAATGGGGATTGTACATATAAGCAGGGAGACAGGGAATACAATCAACTGACGAAACAGAATATAACTTACAATATAGTTCAGAGGACAGTTCACCACAGGAACTCAGTCACACTTCTAGCCACAGGTCCCAAGACCTGCTCCAGCAGAACTCTGCCCAGTGTCTCCAACAGTCTCCTCCAGAGACTCTACAGCAGCTCTCTCCCAGAGCTCTGCACACCAGCAGCCGCTCTGCTAGAATCTCGTGCCCAGAGCTCTGCACACAGGCCAGAGCTCTGCCCGAATGTCTCCAGCCCAGAGCTCCGCCAGAATGTCTCCAGCCCAGAGCTCCGCACACAGGCCAGAGCTCCGCCAGAATGTCTCCAGCCCAGAGCTCCGCACACAGGCCAGAGCTCCGCCAGAATGTCCCTCTCTAGTTGTTTCCTCGGCCTTATATGGTCCTCCCAGCATCCCCCCAATGAGGAGTGCACCATGTGCTTTGACCTGACGCTAGTCCAAAAGACAAAAGACCTGAGCCTTAATCCGAGAGGCGTGTCTGACAGCTATTTACCAAGGGCAGGTGTGGCTGCTTAGGTAGACCTCACAGCACACTAACTACATCACATGGGGACTACGTTGGCCTTCTTCTATACCTCAGGTAGCTGCCCAGTTTCAAGGGATGTGTTGAATATTATGGTAAGTGGCACACTCAGTACCTCAGCTCCTTCCCGAAGAACCCACGGGGAGATATTGCCCGGACCCATCGCCTTTGAGGTATCGAGGTCACTGAGTAACTGCTTCACCTCCTCCTCAGTTGTGTGTATGCCCTCTAGCACTTGATACAATCCTTGTTGGTGATGCACCCCGTCCTGTCTACCCAGCTGCCTTCCTTCCTCCACTGTGAATACTTCCTTAAACCTCAAGTTGAGCTCCTCACATACCTCTTGATCGTTACTTGTGAGTTCGCCATTTTCTCTCCTCAGCCTTATCACCTGGTCCTTGACTGTTGTCTTCCTTCTGATGTGACTGTACATCAGTTTCGGGTCGGACTTAACTTCCGATGCTATGTCGTTTTCGTACTGTTTCTGGGCCTCCCTCCATACTTGTGCATACTCGTTTCTAGCTCTTCTTATAATCTTTGTTTACTTGGGTTCTTTGCCTTCTGTACCTTTTCCATTCTCTGACACTCTGAGTCTTTGCCTCCCTGCACCTTTGGGTAAACCAGGGGCTCTTTCTGGCCTTCCCGTTTAATCTTTTTCCTCTGGGTATAAACCGTTCCTCTGCCTCCTTGCACTTTGCCCCTACGTATTCCATCATTTCATTTATTGTCTGTCCTTCCATTTCCCTTTCCCACTGAACCTCCTGCAGGAAATTCCTCATGCCCGTGTAGTTTCCTCTTTTAAAGTCTGGTTTGTCTTTTCGGTACCGTTTTCCCTCTCCACCTGCTCTACAATGTACTCAAAGCTCAGCACCATATGGTCACTGGCTCCCAGGGGCTCTCGTGTGTTATGTCTTCAATATCTGAGCTGTTCAGGGTGAATACAAGGTCCAGTCTTGCTGGTTCATCTTCTCCTCTTACTCTGGTCGTGTCCCTGACATGTTGGTGCATCAGGTTTTCCAGTACCACGTCCATCATCTTGGCTCTCCAAGTTTCTGGACCCCCACGTGGTTCTTGGTTCTCCCAGTCGATCTCCCTGTGGTTGAAATCGCCCATGACCAGTAGCTTCGCTCTGCTCATGTGCGCTTTTCTTGCCACCTCCGCCAGAGTGTCCACCATCGCTCTGTTGTTCTCATCATATTCCTCACCTGGCCTCCTGCAGTTCTGTGGTGGGTTATACATCACTGCAATGACTATCTTGTGCTCCCCAGACTGGATGGTACCTACTATGAAGTCCCTTTCTCAACACACCTCCATTCCTTCCATGTGCATGTGTGTGTGCATGTTACGAGTGGGCAAAGTATAGAGTGCTTTTTAACTCGTAATATAGATCAATATTCCTTCCTTGTTTTGTATCAAATAGGAAATAGAAACTTCAAACAAAAATCGATTTAATTTAATTAAACTAGAATTAGCTTTTGTTTGATAAGTATGCTATAAATATATATACACTGTTTAAGGTTCCTTTAAGTTTCTAAAGGAAGTTAACACATTCTTAAACACTGAACCTTCAGTATTAATGAAGTACAATAAGAAAATACTACAATGCACGATAAACACAAATATGGTTTCTGACTGGCCGTCTTTTCAAAGATAATTCACTGGGATATCACTCAGTAGAACAGTTCTGGCTTACACAGTAAAGACAATCAAAATCCAATGATCAAGTGGCTGCTTATTCCCATGTCCAGGCTAGATACAAGCCTCTAGCTTAATAGCGTGAGAATGGCTACAATATCAGAGAATAGGTGCTCTCTCTCTGCTAAGTCAAGTGAGACTCTACCTAAACAAATCCTAGTGCCTCACAAGTCACGTCGGATCAAGTGATATAACTATTTGGCGCCAACTTGTGACGTCACGACCAAACAACATGCGTGAACTGCTTAATGGCAATTACATGCTTTACATATAACACTCATAGCCAAATATATTAAATATATACCGTTCTGGTAAAATAATACTGTGTTATGATGAAGGATGAATAGGATAATAATACGTACCAAGATCCAGTAGCTTCGATTTAGCTAATAACGAAGATACTAGCAAGGTCGTATTATCAAAGAGATGAAATATATACAAGATATCATGACAGTGCGTATGTGTGTACGTGCTTACACCACAATTTTGTTTACATGAAATAAATGTGAATGATGGGGAACGTGTGACTTTTCGGGTCACTTTGCCTCGATGCAAGATGGCCAGAGTGGTAAAAAAAATGACTTTTTTATTTGTTAGGTTATTGTTGTAAGAGTTATTATTCATTGTAATAATTATTTCCAGTATTAACAAAAGGTAGTAAATAAGTCTGAGCCATTGTTAAGATGTTTTACAGAGGGTGTTTATAGAGGACTTGATAAGTTCAAATTAATGAAGGAACACAGCCAGGTGCCAGATTACTGTTTTGTGGACATTATCCTAGCAGAGAACACTATCTTATCTGCTACTAACAAGGTTTAGCAGCAACCAGGCACCCTGAAGAAATGCCAATGATTTACCGGAGGCAAGTGAAGTTAGTTCCTGGAGGAGAACATCATACTACCAGAAGACAGACCAGAGCCAAGTGAAGTTAGTTCCTGGAGGAGAGCATCATACTACCAGAAGACAGACCAGAGCCAAGTGAAGTTAGTTCCTGGAGGAGAACATCATACTACCAGAAGACAGACCAGAGCCAAGTGAAGTTAGTTCCTGGAGGAGAACATCATACTACCAGAAGACAGACCAGAGCCAAGTGAAGTTAGTTCCTGGAGGAGAGCATCATACTACCAGAAGACAGACCAGAGCCAAGTGAAGTTAGTTCCTGGAGGAGAACATCATACTACCAGAAGACAGACCAGAGCCAAGTGAAGTTAATTCCTGGAGGAGAGCATCATACTACCAGAAGACAGACTAGGCAGCAGTAACAAAGACTGGTAGAAAGTATGACTTGGAGAATAACACACTAGCCTGGTAAAGGAATGTAGTGTATTTCACGACTAGTAAGACACAACTTATAGCTCCCATCAATGACCGGTTTATAGGATGCAGGGTGGTTTTTGGAGACATTTTATGGAAAAAACATGCGTCTAATAAGCTGCGAAATATGGTAATGTGGCAACTGGATCAGAAAAGTACCCATACTTGTCATGACTGGGGCAAGACAAACACTAAGCTATATCAACTGTGGTTAAGGCAGAGTTCCTTGCAAATCTATAAAGTCACAGTCATAGTTGTTTAAATGATTATAAGAGCAGTTATATGTGGAGATTATTAGTGAGGATGTGTCCTGCTGTAGTAACTTGTGAGGTTGTGTCCCATTGAACTAACTTGTGAGGTTGTGTCCCATTGTAGTAACTTGTGAGGTTGTGTCCCATTGTAGTAACTTGTGAGGTTGTGTCCCATTGTAGTAACTTGTGAGGTTGTGTCCCATTGTAGTAACTTGTGAGGTTGTGTCCCATTGTAGTAACTTGTGAGGCTGTCCCATTGTAGTAACTTGAGAGGTTGTGTCCCATTGTAGTAACTTGTGAGGTTGTGTCCCATTGTAGTAACTTGTGAGGTTGTGTCCCATTGTAGTAACTTGTGTGGTTGTGTCCCATTGTAGTAACTTGTGAGGTTGTGTCCCATTGTAGTAACTTGTGAGGTCGTGTCCTGTTGTAGTAACTTGTGAGGTTGTGTCCTGTTGTAGTAACTTGTGAGGTTGTGTTCTGTTGTAGTAACTTGTGAAGTTGTGTCCTGTTATAGTAACTTGTGAGGTTGTTCCCTTACTTGGAATAATTAGAATGACTAAATAATGTTTTTTGTGTTATTACCCAGTTTCATTTTTTCTTGTAATGTGTATCCGTTCTATATTAAATTGTAAGTGTTTAATTTTTCATTTAATTATATTCATTACCCTTGAGACATGTATATAGGGTCCATGAGGTTGTAAACTGTGATCTTCTGTTTCAACACATCGGCCATCTCCCACTGAGGCACGGTGACCCAAAAAGGAACTCTTTCACCATCATTCAATACTTTCACCATCATTCACTACTTTCACCATCATTCAATACTTTCACCATCATTCAATACTTTCACCATCATTCAATACTTTCACCATCATTCAATACTTTCACCATCATTCAATACTTTCACCATCATTCAATACTTTCACCATCATTCAATACTTTCACCATCATTCACACATAATCACTGTTTATGCAGAAGTGCCCTGATATAACAGTTTAATTAAATGTTACTCCAAACAGCTAGTATCCCCCCCCCCTATAAAGTGCAGGCATTGCACTTTCCACCTCCAGGATCCAAGTCTGGCTAACTGGTTTTCCTGAATCCCTTCACAAAATATTACCCTGCTCACACTCCAACAGCTCATTAGGTCCCAAAAACCATTCATCTCCATTCACTGCGGCATATTTATGAAATATGACTTCCCACTGGAGAGTCAAAACCCTGATAAGGTGGCAATTTCTCAGTGCAAAGCCATGTGCTGTGTCTTAACAATCCTATATTATTCCTATTATTTTGTTTTCCTGCTCTCAACCAATTCCGTCTCCATCTCTCTCTCCGTCACTCTCTCCGTTTCTCTCTCCGTCACTCTCTCTGTCACTCTCTCTGTCACTCTCCGTCACTCTCTCCGTCTGTCTCTCCGTCACTCTCTCCGTCTCTCTATCTCTGTCACTCTCTCCATTTCTCTCTCCATCACTCTCTCCATCACTCTCTCCGTCACTCTCTCCGTCACTCTCTCCGTCTCTCTCTCTCCGTCACTTTCTCCGTCTCTCTCTCTCCGTCACTCTCTCCATCACTCTCTGTCTCTCCTCATCTCTCCGTCTCTCTCTCTCCCTCCATCTCTCTCTCTCTAGTGGATAGACAGCGCGTTTGTCTGGCACTCAGCGGATGGAAGATCAAGCCTCCACCATGTCTTGTGCTGAATAGCCCAAATGGGTTTAGTGCTTAACGTGAATATAATACAGTCAACCCTCCGTTTTCGTGTATCTCCATTTTCGGTGATTTCAGTTTTCGAGCACTTTCTTCGTGGAAATATTACCTCCGTTTTCGGTGATTGGCTCCATTTTCGTTCATGGTATGGAACTTGTGTGTGTGTGTGACCCAACAATTAAAATTTGCACCAAGAACTCATTACAGTTGTGACCGGGTGTGGACTAGTGAATTGCTCATTACTTTATAATTTGTTCATGATTGTAACCATGTATAAACGTAAGTAAATTTACTTACATGATTCAATACCTTTGTAACTTGTGAG
This sequence comes from Cherax destructor, assembly GCA_009830355.1. Lineage (NCBI taxonomy): Eukaryota > Metazoa > Arthropoda > Malacostraca > Decapoda > Parastacidae > Cherax > Cherax destructor. Next base: position 16,164 of record WNWK01031531.1, read on the forward strand.
TTTATTACCTTTGTAACTTGTGAGTTCATTACCTTTGTAACTTGCTCAGCTATCAAAACTTTGGGGCCCAGTTCCTGGACCCATTATGTACCTCTGTAATCTTTTGACTACCGCCCACAGGATGGGTATGGGGTGCATAATAAAGATATTAAACTAACTAAACATAATGGGTCCAGGAACTGGACCCCAAAGCTTTGATAGCTGAGCAAGTTACAAAGGTAATGAACTCACAAGTTACAAAGGTAATGAACTCACAAGTTACAAAGGTAATGAACTCACAAGTTACAAAGGTAATGAACTCACAAGTTACAAAGGTAATGAACTCACAAGTTACAAAGGTAATGAACTCACAAGTTACAAAGGTAATGAACTCACAAGTTACAAAGGTAATGAACTCACAAGTTACAAAGGTAATGAACTCACAAGTTACAAAGGTAATGAACTCACAAGTTACAAAGGTAATGAATCATGTAAGTAAATTTACTTACTTACGTTTATACATGGTTACAATCATGAACAAATTATAAAGTAATGAGCAATTCACTAGTCCACACCCGGTCACAACTGTAATGAGTTATTGGTGCAAAGATTAATTGTTGGGTCTCACACACACACACAAACATACATACACACATACACACAAACACATACATACACACATACACACACACACATACACACACACATACACACACACACAGACATCCTGGACTGCAGGAAGGCCTTCGATACAGTTCCTCATATGAGATTTGTGAAGAAGCTGGAAGACCAAGCGTATATAACAAGAAGGGCACTGGAATGGATCAGGGAATACCTCACAGGGAGGCAACAACGGATCCTGGTGCGTGATGAGGTATCACAGTGGGCGCCTGTGACGAGCGGGGTCCCGCAGGGATCAGTCCTAGGACCAGTGCTATTCTTGGTATATGTGAATGACATGACGGACGGGATAGACTCAGAAGTGTCTCTGTTCGCAGATGATGTGAAATTAATGAAGAGAATCAAATCGGATGAGGACCAAGCAGGACTTCAAAGAGACCTGGATAAGCTGGACATCTGGCCTAGCAACTGGCTTCTCGAATTTAATCCCACCAAATGCAAAGTCATGAAGATCGGGGAAGAGCAAAGAAGACCGCTGACAGAGTACAGGCTAGGTGGACAAAGGCTACAAACCTCGTTAAAGGAGAAAGACCTTGGGGTGAGTATAACACCAAACACGTCTCCAGAAGCACACATCAACCAGATAACTGCGGCAGCATATGGGCGACTGGCAAACCTAAGATTTGCATTCCGTTACCTTAACAAGGAATCGTTCAAGACACTCTACACCATGTACGTCAGGCAGCACTAGTCTGGAACCCACACCTGGTCAAGCACGTCAAGAAATTAGAGAAAGTGCAAAGGTTTGCGACAAGGTTAGTTCCACAGCTCAGGGGACTGTCCTACGAAGAAAGGTTGAGGGAAATAGGACTAACAACACTGGATGAGACATGATAACGACATACAAAATACTGCAGGGAATCGACAAGGTAGATAGTTACAGGATGTTCCAGAGAGGGAACACAGAAACAAGGGGGCACAACTGGAAGCTGAAGACTCAGATGAGTCAAAGAGATGTTAGAAAGCGTTTCTTCAGCCATAGAGTAGTCAGGAAGTGGAATAGTCTAGCAAACGATGTAGTCAGGAACCATACATACTTTTAAGACAAGGTATGATAAAGCTCATGGAGCAGGGAGAGAAGAAACCCAGTAGCGGCCAGTGAAGAGGCGAGGCCAGGAGCAGAGTCTCGACCCCTGCAACCACAATTAGGTGAGTACAATTAGGTGAGTACACACACACACGTGGCAATGCTTTATTTACAGGGAGCAAAGTCAGGGTATTTTTCCAGAATGGTCTGTAATATACCACTGTGGATAAAATACTTTGACATATCTTGAATATTTCTGAGTGAGTTGTCTCTGAATTCATTAATTTTATCGCACTCCAGTACATAATGACGCAGGGTGTGGCAATAATCCAACTGGCAAAGTTTAGTGGGAAAGGGAAATGGATGGACAGACAATAAATGAAATGATGGAATACGTAGGGGCAAAGTGCAAGGAGGCAGAGGAACGGTTTATACCCAGAGGAAAAAGATTAAACGGGAAGGCCAGAAAGAGCCCCTGGTTTACCCAAAGGTGCAGGGAGGCAAAGACTCAGAGTGTCAGAGAATGGAAAAGATACAGAAGGCAAAGAACCAAAGTAAACAAAGAGATTAGTAGAAGAGCTAGAAACGAGTATGCACAGGTACGGAGGGAGGCCCAGAAACAGTACGAAAACGACATAGCATCGAAAGTTAAGTCTGACCCGAAACTAATGTAGTCACATCAGAAGGAAGACAATAGTCAAAGACCAGGTGATAAGGCTGAGGAGAGAAGATGGGGAACTCACAAGTAACGATCAAGAGGTATGTGAGGAGCTCAACTTGAGGTTTAAGGAAGTATTCACAGTCGAGGAAGGAAGGCAGCTGGGTAGACAGGATGGGGTGCGTCACCAACAAGGGATGTATCAAGTGCTAGAGGGCATACACACAACTGAGGAGGAGGTGAAACAGTTACTCAGTGACCTTGATACCTCAAAGGCGATGGGTCCGGACAATATCTCCTCCTGGGTTCTTCAGGAAGTAGCTGAGGTACTGAGTGTGCCACTTACAATAATATTCAACACATCCCTTGAAACTGGGCAGCTACCTGAGGTATGGAAGAAGGCCAACGTAGTCCCCATCTTTAAAAAAGGAGACAGAAAAGAGGCACTAAACTATAGACAGGTGTCACTTACATGTATAGTGTGCAAAGTCCTGGAGAAAATCATCAGGAAAAGAATGGTGGAGCACCTCGAGCTGAACAGGGTAATAAACACCAGACAGCACGGATTCCGGGAAGGCAAATCCTGTGTAACAAACCTCCTAGAGTTCTATGATAAAGTAACAGAGGTAAGGCAAGAGAGAGAAGGGTGGGTTGATTGCATTTTCCTGGACTGCAGGAAGGCCTTCGACACAGTTCCTCACATGAGATTAGTAAAGAAGTTGGAAGAACAAGCATGTATAACAAGAAGGGCACTGGAATGGATCAGGGAATACCTCACAGGGAGGCAACAACAGGTCATGATGCGTGATGAGGTATCACAGTGGGCGCCTGTGATGAGCGGTGTACCGCAGGGGTCAGTCCTAGGACCAGTGTTATTCTTGGTATATGTAAATGACATGACGGATGGGATAGACTCAGAAGTGTCTCTGTTCGCAGATGATGTGAAATTAATGAGGAGAATCACATCGGAAGAGGACCAAGCAGGACTTCAAACAGACGTGGACAAGCTTGACATCTGGTCTAGCAACTGGCTTCTCGAATTCAATCCCACCAAATGCAAAGTCATGAAGATCGGAGAAGGGCAAAGAAGACCACTGACAGAGTACAGGCTAGGCGGACAAAGGCTACAAACCTTGGCAAAGAAGAAAGACCTTTGGGTGAGTATAACGCCAAGCACGTCTCCTGAGGCACACATCAACCAGATAACTGCGGCAGCATATGGGCGACTGGCAAACCTAAGATTAGCGTTCCGTTTCCTTAACAAGGAATCGTTCAAGACACTGTACACCGTGTACGTCAGGCCCATACTAGAATATGCAGCACCAGTCTGGAACCCACACCTGGTCAAGCACGTAAAGAAACTAGAGAAAGTGCAAAGGTTTGCGACAAGGTTAGTTCCACAACTCAGGGGTCTGTCCTATGAAGAAAGGTTGAGGGAAATAGGACTAACAACACTGGAGGAAAGAAGGGTCAGAGGAGACATGATAACGACATGCAAAATACTGCGGGGAATCGACAAGGTAGACAGTCACAGGATGTTCCAGAGAGGGAACACAGAAACAAGGGGACAAATCTGGAAGCTGAAGACTCAGATGAGTCAAAGGGATGTTAGGAAGCATTTCTTCAGCCACAGAGTAGTCAGGAAGTGGAATAGTCTAGAGAAAGATTTAGTGGAGGCAGGAACCATACATAGTTTTAAGACGAGGTATGATAAAGCTCATGGAGCAGGGAGAGCAGAGACCCAATAGCGGACATCGAAGAGGCGGGGCCAGGAGCTGAGTCTCGACCCCTGCAACCACAATTAGGTGAGTACACACACACACACACACACACACACGTGTTAGGTTAGGTTAGGTTTTTTGCCCAGACCCACTGTGTGTGAGTGCCAGCCACATATATACAAATCTCGAAAGGCCTTCATAAACACATCTACTTCTAGCACAGGCGCCATGCTTCCAGTTAACTTAAAAATGAATACGTGTCGATGCATGCATGTGGTGTTGAGAGTAACGAGGTCGGGACCAGTCAGTGCTTCCTCCCCCCCACGCCAATGGGGAGGGGTAAGAGGCAGGGTTAGTTGTTGGTGAAGATGAGAACACACTTGTTTTAAGCAGTCACATACCCACATCTTTCATGATGTGCATTGAAAACAAATAAATGTGTTTATGGTAAGCACGTCAGCGTGAACAACAGTGCACAATCCATGTCTAGGGAAGTGCCCCTCACCCCACCCATATCTTTCATGATGTGCATTGGAAACAAATAAATGTGTTTATGGTAAGCAAGTCAGCGTGAACAACAGTGCACAATCCATGTCTAGGGAAGTGCCCCTCACCCCACTCCCCGGGCTTGCCCATGTGTAGGGTACAGTGACCCTTCCCCGCCTCTCATAAACCCTCACCCCTGGCTTCCCCCACCAAACTACCGGTGCCTCCACCATTCAACTCCCCCGCCTCACCCACCCAACTCCCAGCGACACCCCAACTGTAGAGGGTACTTTCCCCTCCTTGCCTCAAGCCCCATCAGGGCACCACGCTGGAGCCCCTCGCCTCCATGCCCACGATGTCACAAGATGTGCCGGGTTCCCAGGAACATCCACTACAGAGCCAGTGCCGCGGAATTCGACCGAGAGGCAATTGTCAGGTGTGCCACAGGAAGTGTGCACTCAATTCCTCAAATCTCAACATCCTTGCACACAGTGGATGTCTAGGCTCCCGGAGAGCCCCAAGTGGGAACAACCAACAGCCCCTCCCAGCAGACAGAGCTGACAGCTACCGGGACATCACCTCAACAGTTAGTTTAATATCTTTATTATGCACCCTATACCCATCCCGTGGGCGGTAGTCAAAAGATTACAGAGGTACATAATGGGTCCAGGGACTGGGTCCCAAAGTTTTGATAGCTGAGCAAGTTACAAAGGTAATGAACTCACAAGTTACAAAGGTAATGAATCATGTTAGTAAGTAAATTTACTTACTTACGTTTATACATGGTTACAATCATGAAAAAAATATAAAGTAATGAGCAATTCACTAGTCCACACCCGGTCACAACTGTAATGCGTTCTTGGTGCAAATATTAATCACCTTTACAGAGGACCTGGTATCTGCAAGCAGCAGATTGGACCTGGTATCTGCAAGCAGCAGATTGGACCTGGTATCTGCAAGCAGCAGATTCTGGCACAACTTACTGCTCTTTGCAATGTCTGTCTGGTTGTCTCATCATGGAGGGACACGCACTTAGCAACATCTGTTATTTGGGCAATAAATGCATTCCTTAGAATGTTTATTAATTTCTGATAGATATTCATTGTCTTCTATTTTTCACTGTATTCCAACAGATTGATAATTAATTTTCAGAGTGAAATCTATTATAATTTAATATTCTTCATATTTTTTTTTTATATTATCATAATTCTTGTAGCCTACTCATTCCATCTTGATCATCTTTTATTCAATATTTTATATAATTTGTTTTCTGTGTCATCTTTATATGATTTCTTATCTGTCACATTTGATTTTAGATATTAATGTAATATTATTTATAAGGAAACAAAAGGACCCCAATGGAAATAAGTCACTCTGTCTGACTTTTTTGGGTTATCCTAGTTTCTCTACACATATTCTGCAATGTATGAGAATCTATGTAACAGTATTGTATATACCTGAATAAACTTACTTATGTTATGCTAATACCGTCACAGGTTCAGGTAGGTTTGCCAGGACGGGTTCTGGCTTGGGTCTTCATGTGGTGACCAGGCAGTGGCTCACAGAGGAGTGTTGGAGTTTGTACAAGTGATGCACCTTTTACAACACTATGGCAGGGGCAGCCCTATGACAAGGGAAAGGTGAGTCTTCTTTCTTCAGCACAAGTGGTGTAGCAGTTAACTACAACAGATATTAGTGCCGGGAAAAAAAGACCCCCCCCCCATACCACCAATCCAATGACATTCATCTTTGCTAATATACAGGGTCTAAAGCCAGCAACAAACAACAAGATACCTTACATTCGTGGACTGCTTACAGAGTCAAATGCTGTTTGCGGCTTTCACAGAGACCCACTTAAGAGATCACTTGGACAATGAAATATGGATCCCGGGCTACAACCTATACAGGTGTGACAGAGTGA
>WNWK01031532.1:0-17500 GCA_009830355.1 Cherax destructor
CAAAGGGACAAAAGAGTGTGCAAAAATTATAGGGGAATAAGTTTGTTGAGTGTACCTGGTAAAGTGTATGGTAGAGTTATTATTGAAAGAATTAAGAGTAGCCAGAAAACAGGATAGCAGATGAACAAGGGGGCTTTAGGAAAGGTAGGGGTGTGTAGACCAAGTGTTTACAGTAAACATATAGGTGAACAGTATTTGGATAAGGGTAAAGAGATTTTGTGGCATTTATGGATTTGGAAAAGGCGTATGATAGGGTGATAGGGAGCAATGTGGCAGATGTTGCAGGTGTATGGAATAGGAGGTAGGTTACTGAAAGCAGTGAAGAGTTTTATGAGGATAGTGAGGCTCAAGTTAGAGTGTGTAGGAGGGAAGGGGACTATTTCCCAGTAAAAGTGGGCCTTAGACAAGGATGTGTGATGTCACCGTGGTTGTTCAATATATTTATAGATGGGGTTGTAAGAGAAGTGAATGCGAGGGTCTTGGCAAGAGGTGTGGGTTAAAAGATAAAGAATTAAATACAAAGTGGGAGTTGTCACAGTTGCTTTTTGCTGATGACACTGTGCTTTTGGGAGATTCTGAAGAGAAGTCAAGAGGTTGGTGGATGAATTTGGTAGGGTGTGTAAAAGAAAATTGAAAGTGAATATAGGAAAGAGTAAGGTGATGAGGATAACAAAAGATTAGGTGACGAAAGATTGGATATCAGATTGGAGGAGAGAGTATGGAGGTGAATGTATTCAGATATTTGGGAGTGGACATGTCAGCAGATGGGTCTATGAAGGATGAGGTGAATCATAGAATTGATGAGGGAAAAAGGGTGAGTTGGTATAGTTATACCAACACTCTTATATGGGTGTGAAGCATTGGTGATGAATGTTGCGAGGAGAAGGCTGGAGGCAGTGGAGATGTCATGTCTGAGGTCAATGTGTGGTGTGAATATAATGCAGAGAATTCGGAGTTTGGAAATTAGGAGGAGGTGCGGATTACCAAAACTATTATCCAGAAGCTGAGGGGGTTGTTGAGGTGGTTCGGACATGTAGAGAGAATGGAAAAAGACAGAATAACTTCGAGTGTATAAATCTGTAGTGGAGGGAAGGCGGGGTAAGGGTCGGCCTAGGAAAGGTTGGAGGGAAGGGGTAAAGGAAGTTTTGTGTGCGAGGGGCTTGGACTTCCAGCAAGCATGGTGAACGTATTTGATAGGAGTGAATGGAGACAAATGGTTTTTAATACTTGACGTGCTGTTGGAGTGTGAGCAAAGTAACATTTATGAAGGGATTCAGGAAACGGCAGGCCGGACTTGAGTCCTGGAGATGGAAGTACAGTGTCTGCACTCTGAAGGAGGTGTTAATGTTGCATTTTTATAACTGTAGTGTAAACATGCCTCTGGCAAGACAGTGATGGTGTGAATGATGATGAAAGTTTTTCTTTTTAGGGCGACCCTGCCTTGGTGGGAATCAGCCGATGTGTTAATAATAAAAAAATATAATGTAGAGATTTGGTACAAAATAGAGCTGGGAAGAAAACCACTAATTATGTAAAAACATTTCCAGTAAACTAATCATAAGTCTTACATACTACTTATATCTAGACCTAGTGTGAAGGCTAAATTCAGACTCGGTTCAATCTTGCACCCCAAGATAAACCAAGGCTCGTTCCTCCTTAGGAAAATTACAAAGAATAGAAAAAGACAAAAATAACATAAAAAATGGGCACTTTATTGAATAGAAAGATTTATGAAATAATAAAAACTTAAACATGAAAAATAAAAAAATAGAAAAATAAAACTACATTGCAACAGCTAATTTGTTCAGATTACAAGGGACGTGTTGATGTTCTTGACACTTCAGCTGGTACACTTTTCTGAACTCCTTGCTGGTATTCACTTAATCGATGACGGTGGCAACAACCACTTGTTTGACGGGTGTGATAGATGTCTGTTGACCAAGAGTCAGGGACTCAGGTGGGGTCCGCTGGTGACTCAGGTGGCTGTGGTTGAAGCTAGTGTTACTGCAGATGTGGGCAGTATAAAAGTTGATGATTCAGTCTCAAAAACTCGTGTGAGACGGTTCCTTCAATTTCCCTCAGCGTTGTGCCAGGTGGCTCAAACTGGCGCCGACAGCTATCAAATGGAGAAAGACAAAAATTACTCACCATTCTGATACACATTCTTATAATAGGCATAAGGCCGTCCAAAAGAAATGGTGAGACAAAATTATGCTAGTCAATACAAGGCAAGGGCAGAGCCACATTAAGTACTCCAAAAAATGATGAGTGAAGCTCAAAAACTAATGAGTGAAGCTCTTAACAAAATAATAACGAGTGAGGCTCGTAAAATACAATACGACAGAAGTGGCTGTGAAGACTTACAGAGGAGACGGGAGCTGTTAGTCGAGTGATTATTCCTTTGGCCGGAGTCCAGCATGTCACCTCTCTCCAGGTGGAAGAAGGGGAGGGGGGTACAGCTGGAGCTAGATACTTACCCCACCTAAACGAGCAGACTACCACTACTAGCACTTATACAGACATTCACACTTCCTTCACTTCTATCTATGGACTTTTCCCTCACACCTAATATATAATTTTAGTCAGTACATCTTGGGTAATTCATTATAATCATATTTATGAAACATATAAATTATCAAGACCAGCTGTAATAGGCTGTCACTTAAAGAATGTTGATACAAGTTCAAGGATTATACATAATCATAATAATAATAATAATAAAACATAAAACATATATTTTAATGACAAGAGATAAAGTATAAAGTAAATTCCAAGAGGAATTTAGAATAATGTAAAGCAGGAGACAGGTGTGCACAAGGAAAATATGAACAATATGACATACTTTATAAACTGCAACATCAGCTTAATCTGGTAATTCTGTACCAGCAATGTCGAGGACTGGAATTGATTCAGGTGAGTACCTGCCTGCCAACTTCCACACCATTTTCCATACTGGACTCCTAGAACTGATGCCATTCAAAATTAAAATGTCAGTCGATCAACAATCGTGCTTGGCTTCTGACACACTGGGTATGTATTCATGCTTGCTTGTAATTTAGATACCATGCAGTAACACAACTACATCTATACTTGACCTTGTGGTACCTTTGAGTCACATGACCCCAGTACACTCTGGTGACCACTAGGAAACACATAAAAACACTTTAATGAGGTTTTACAAGACAAGATTTTCTTTAAAAGTTTTTATTATTATTATTATTATAATCAAAAAGAAGTGCTAAACCGCAGGGATCATACAGCGCAGCAGAGTAGGGCAAGATGCAGGGAGAATGGGTTGTAAAAGGGAGATGGATGATTAGTAGGATATGGAGTGCAGCAGGACAGTGGATAGTGCAGGGGTTGAGGGTAGCAAGAGATTGAGGTAGAAGGGACTGAAGTGAGTGCTAGAGGTATAATCTTCAGAGTTTGTGTAGTAAGTCAGTTGCTGTCAAAAAGTCAATGAGAGAGTCAGGATTAAAGGAGGGCCCATTAGCAAGAAGGGAAGGTAAATAATTATTATAATAAAAAGAAGCGCTAAACCACAAGGGTTATACAGCGCGGCGGGGCAGGACAGGATGCAGGGAGAATGGATTGTAAGCGGGAGATGGATGATTAGTAGGGTATGGAGAGCAGCAGGATGGTGGATAGTGCAGGGATAGAGGGTAGCAAGAGATCGAGGTAGAAGAGACTGAGGGAGGTGCTAGAGGTATAATCTTCTGAGTTTGTGTAGTAAGTCAGTTTCTGTCAAAAAGTCAACGAGAGAGTCAGGATTAAAGGAGGGTCCATCAGCAAGAAAGGAAGGTAAAGAAAGGGCCGCAGAGTGAACTAGTGGGTGAGGTGTATCAATTTTACGGATAGCCTGTAAAGCACTAAGGGAGTCTGAAACGACCACAAATGATGACACAGGCATAGATGCAATACGGATAAGTGCAACAAGAACAGCATACAATTCAGCCATAAATATGCTAACCGAGGGTAATAGATGCCCTCGTACGACGCTGTCTGGAAACTGCTGCGAATCCGATGCCGTCAGACGACTTTGAACTATCGGTGTACACTGCGATGGCATGGGAATGAGAACGGAAGTGGTCTAGAAAAAAAGAGCGAGAAGCCGCCGTAGGTAGGCGGGCTTTCGCGCAAGGTAGAGGAATAGAACAGACATGGACAGCAGGAACTTCCCAAGGGTAGGGAAAGGAGATGTCACATGAACATATACAGGTGGTAGCTGAAGGGAAGACAGGAGTGAATGTAGACGAAGAGAAAAGGGACGAAGTAAGCAGGAGCGACAAACAAATAAAGAGCGTCTACTAACGTCTGTAACAATCCTATACATGAAAGGATTGCAGAGGTCATGAGAGCGAACATAATAACGAATGCAATGTGCATCACGACGATCAGATAAGGATGGAATGTTCGCTTTTACATAGAGGCTCTCAACCAGGAAAGAACGAAATGCACCAAGGCATAAGCGTAATCACTGGTGATGGATGGGATTAAGGATGGAAAGAGTAGCAGGCGAGGCCGCCGAATATAGTTGCCTTCAGAGAGGTAATGTGAGGTTTCCAGGACAATCGACGGTCAAACAGGAGGCCGAGAAACCTGACTATCACGTAATGGGATACGTGAGCCGTATAGTTACAACGGATGATGAGAGACCACTGAACGTCTAGTAAACGTAATTTGACGAGTTTTGCTACTAAAAATTTAAACCCGTGAGAGGTGGCCCAATCGGAAACTCGGTTGACGGCATGCTGGAGGGAAACTGCAATGAGGTGACAGTCAGCACCCGCACAAGCTATGGAAAAGTCATCCACATAAAGCGATGACCAAATGTTGGATGGGAGAACTGATGCCAGATTATTTATAGCAAGGAGAAATAGTGTTGTGTTCAGAACACAACCCTGGGGGACACCTTCAGCTTGGACAAAGTCCGAGGAAAGCTCATTACTAACCCGGACACGGAAATGTCTTTCAGTTAAGAAAGCCTTAAGGAAAAATGGTAGATTGCCTCGGAGGCCTAAGGAGTGGGCTTGGGTCAAGATATTATACTTCCAAGTTGTGTCATAAGCCTTCTCAAGATCGAAAAAGATGGCGATAACCGAGTGGTTATTAGCAAAGGCATTACGAATATACATATCCAAGCGCAGTAAGGGGTCAATGGCAGAACGGCCCTTACAAAAGCCATATTGTGGAGAGACTACTGTGAGTCTCTAAATACCACATCAAATGTCTATTAACTAGACGTTCCATCACCTTGCAAACTGCACTGGTAAGAGCGATGGGACGGTAGTGGGAGGTATCATGTCCCGTAGTACCCGGTTTGCGAAAAGGAAGAACAATAGCAGACTTCCACAGTTGGGGAATAACTCCTTGTGACCATATAAGATTAAAGAGTCGTAAGAGGACAGTAAGAGCAGAATGATGTAAATGCTGTAGCATACGAATATGTATGCCATCTGGCCCAGCTGCTGATGATCGGCAAGCAGAGAGTGTTGCTTCCAGTTCTTGAAGGGTAAAAGGCACATTATAAGATTCTTCTCTGAGAGAAGAAAAATCTAAGGGCTTTAACTCGCTGGCAGACTTAGAAGAAAGGAACGAGGTCCATAAATGGAGCCCTTGAGAAATGCGGGCCAGACGATTACCAATTTCAGTGGCAACGGCAAGAGGGTGTGCTATATCGACACCGGCAACCTGAAGAACAGGAGCCGGGTCGGGGGAGAATTTACCACTCAGTTTCCGCACTCATTGAGGAAGCCGAAGTGACCGTAGAAACGTAATCTCGCCAGCAAGTGCGTTTAGTGTCACGTATGACACGGCGAGCAATTGCTCTCTTCTGCTTAAAATCGAGGAGTCTCTCTGTGGTTCTGTTATACCGATACCTGCCCCACGCAGCGCGTTTCAAACATACTGCCCAAGCACAAGCAGGAGACCACCAAGGCATGCACTTCTGAGAATGCTTGCCCGAGGTTTGTGGGATAGAATGTGAAGCTGCCATGAAGACAGAGGACGAAAAGAGATGTAAAACTTCATCAATGGAGGACGAGGAAGGAACCTCATGAAAGGCAGTAAGTTGTGTGTAAAGGTCCCATTTCACCCGGTCAAATTGCCAGCGTGGGCTACGAGGAGGTGGAGAATATGAAAGGGACTTAAGGATGATTGGGAAATGATCGCTATCATGTAAGTTCGGGAGGACAGACCAGGTGAAGTCAAGGACAGTTGATGAAGAGCAGATGGAAAGATCAATGCAGGAGAAAGGATGAGTTTGGGGATCAAAATGGGTAGGAGTACCCGTATTTAAAACATGGAGGGGGAGAGAAGCAGTGCCACCCTCCCCAAAGAAAATGGTGTGGGTTAAAATTGCCAAGTAATAGAAGAAAGTGGCAGCAAGGAAGAAACCAGAAAATCAACATCTGGGATAGACAATGCTTGCGAAGGGGATTATTATTATTTATCAAATAGAAGTGCTAAACCACAGGGGTTATACAGCGCTGCAGGTTATTGCAGGATGCAGGGAGAATGGGTTGTAAGAGGGAGATGGATGATTAGTAGGGTATGGAGTGCAGCAGGATGGTGGATAGTGCAGGGATAGAGGGTTCCAAGAGATCAAGGTAGAAGGGACTGAGGGAGGTGCTAGAGGTATAATCTTCAGAGTTTGTGTAGTAAGTCAGTTTCTGTCAAAAAGTCAACGAGAGAGTCAGGATTAAAGGAGGGCCCATCAGCAAGAAGGGAAGGTAAAGAAAGGGCAGCAGAGCGAAGACGACGTTGGAGGTAAAATCTGCGTGCTTGTTGATAGAGTTGGCAGTCCAACAGAATATGGCAAACAGATACTGGAACCTGACAATGCTCACAGAGAGGGACAGGGAGCCTCTCCATGAGATACCCATGAGTAAGACGAGTGTGGCCGATGCGAAGACGGGAGAGTGTAGTCTCCCAACCTCGACATTGGTGACAAGAAGGCCAGAAACCTATACTCAGTTTAATAGAATGAAGTTTGTTATTTAGCAGGTCAGACCAGTGTTGTTGCCAACGGGTGCGAAGGTGGGTAGCAAAGACTGCAAAATAGTCCGTAAATTGAACACCTCTATATGAAACTGGAAGGACGTGTACTGCTGACCGTGCAGCAGTGTCTGCCTGTCCATTGCCCTGTACGTCAACATGACCAGGGACCCAGCAAAAAACAATATCTTTGTGTTTGCTAGAGATACGGTGTAACCAAAGGCAGATACGAAGAACTAGGGGGTGAGGTGTATCAAATTTTTGGATAGCCTGTAAAGAATTAAGGGAGTCTGAAACGACCACAAATGGTGACACAGAAATAGATGCAATACGGATAAGTGCCAAAAGAAAGGCATACAATTCAGCTGTAAATATGCTAGCCGAGGATAATAGATGCCCTCCCACAACGCTGTCCGGAAACACTGCTGCGAATCCGACAGCGTCCGATGACTTAGAATCATCGGTGTACACTGCGATGGTATGGGAATGAGAACAGAAGTGGTCTAGAAAAAGAGAGAGAGAAGCCGCCGTAGGTAGTTGGGGTTTCGGGCAAGGTAGAGGAAAAGAACTGACACGGACAGCAGGAACTTCCCAAGGGGGTAGGGGAAAGGGAGATGCCACATGAACATAGAAAGGTGGCAGCTGAAGGAAAGACAAGAGCGAATGTAGACGAAGAGAAAAGGGACGAAGTAAACAGGGTCGACGAACAAATAAAGAGTGTCTACTAACATCTGTGACAATCCTATACATGGAAGGATTGTGGAGGTCATGAGAGCTAACATAATAGTGAAGGCAATGTGCATCATGATGATCGGAAGAGGAAGGAATGTTCGCTTCTACATAGAGGCTTTCAACCAAGGAAGAACGAAATGCACCAAGGCATAAACGCAATCCCTGGTGATGTATGGGATTAAGGCTGGAAAGAGTAGCAGGGGAAGCCGCTGTATATATCTGGTCACCATAATCAAGTTTCGATAAAATTAGGGCTGAGTGCAGGTGAAGGAGAGTTAACGATCAGCCCCCCATGAAATATGTGCTAGGGTTTTAAGGAGGTTCAGCCAGCTATGACAATTCGCCTTCAGAGGTAATGTGAGGTTTCCAGGACAATCGACGGTCAAACAGGAGGCCGAGAAACCTGATTGTATCACATTCTGGATACGTGAGCCGTATAGGTACAATGGATGATTAAAGACAACTGAATGTCTAGTAAATGTAATTTGATGAGTTTTGCCACTAGAAAATTTAAACACGTGAGTGGTGGTCCAATCGGAAATCCGGTTGATGGCATGCTGGAGGGAAACTGCAACGAGGTGACAGTCAGCACCCACATAAGCTATAGCAAAGTCATCAACATAAAGTGATGACCAAATATTGGATGGGAGAACAGATGCCAGATTATTTATAGAAAGGAGAAAGAGTGTTGTGCTCAGAACACATCCTTGGGGGACACCTTCAGCTTGGATAAACTCCGGGGAAAGCGCATTACTAACCTGGACACGGAAATGTTTTTCAGTTAAGAAGGCCTTAAGGAAAAATGGTAGATTGCCACGGAGGCCTAAGGAGTGGGCCTGGGCAAAGATATTATACCTCCAAGTTGTGTCATAAGCCTTCTCAAGGTCAAAAAAGATGGC
Source organism: Cherax destructor (assembly GCA_009830355.1). Lineage (NCBI taxonomy): Eukaryota > Metazoa > Arthropoda > Malacostraca > Decapoda > Parastacidae > Cherax > Cherax destructor. The sequence continues at coordinate 8,628 of WNWK01031532.1, forward strand.
AATAACAGAGTGGTTATTAGCAAAGTCATTACAAATATACGTATCCAAGCGCAGTAGGGGTCAATGGCAGAATGGCCCTTACGAAAGCCATATTGACTAGTGGAGAGTCTCTAAATACCACATCAAATGCCAATTAACTAGACGTTCCATCACCTTGCAAACTGCACTGGTAAGAGCGATGGGATGGTAGTGGGAGGTATAATATCCCATAGTACCTGGTTTGCGAAAAGGGAAAACAATATTATTATTATTATAATCAAAAGAAACGCTAAACCATAGGGGTCATACAGCGCTGCAGGGTAGTGCAGAATGCAGGGAGAATGAATTGTAAGAGGGAGAGGGAGAATTAGCAGGGTATGGAGTGCAGTAGGGTAGTGGATAGTGCAAGGATAGATATAGCAAGAAATTGAGGTAGAAGGGACAGAGGGGAGTGCTAGAGGCATAATCTTCAGAGTTTGTGTAGTAAGTCAGTTGCCGTCAAAAAGTCAATGAGAGAGTCAGGATTAAAGGAGGGCCCATCAGCAAGAAGGGAAAGTAAAGAAAGGGCCTCAGAGCGAAGATGCCGTTGGAGGTAAATTCTGCGTGCTCATTGATAGAATGGGCAGTCCAACAGAATATGGCGAACAGATACTGGAACCTGACAATATTCACAGAGAGGGACAGGGAGCCTCTCCATGAGATACCCGTGAGTAAGAAGAGTGTGGCCGATGCGAAGACGTGAGAGTGTAGTCTCCCAACCTCGACATTGGTGACAAGAACAAGGCCAAAAACCTATACTCGGTTTAATAGAATGAAGTTTGTTATTTAGCAGGTCAGACCAGCGTTGTTGCCAACGGGTGTGAAGGTGGGTAGCAATTACCACAAAATAGTCCGTGAAAGGAACACCTCTATATGAAACTGGAAGGTCATGTACTGCTGACCTCGCAGCAGTGTCTGCCTGTTCAGTGCCCTGTATGCCAACATGACCTGGTAGACAGCAACCACTCAGGAAGGTACTACCGTCCTGCCAGGTGACTGTGAAACAGAAACCTGAAACTGTTTTACATGATGGTAGGATTGCTGGTGTCTTTTTTCTGTCTCATAAACACGCTGGATAACAGGTATATCTAGCTACTTCTACTTACACTTTAGGTCACACTACACTGGCATGCACATGCATATATATACATACACACATCTAGGTTTATCTTCTTTTTCTTAATAGCTCTTGTTCTTATTATTTTCTCTATTGTCCATGGGGAAGTGGAAAAGAATCTTTCCTCCGTAAGCAATGCGTGTCGTATGAGGCGACTAAAATGCCGGGAGCAATGGGCAAGTAACCCCTTCTCCTGTACAAATTTACTAAAAAGAGAAGAAGAAAAACTTTATAAAACTGGGTTGTTTGAATGTGCGTGGATGTAGTGCGGATGATAAGAAAGAGATGATTGCTGATGTTATGAACGAAAAGAAGTTGGATGTCCTGGCCCTAAGCAAACAAAGCTGAAGGGGGTAGGCGAGTTTCAGTGGGAGAAATAAATGGATTAAGTCAGGAGTATCTGAGAGAGTTAGAGCTAAGGAAGGGGTAGCAATAATGTTGAAGGATCAGTTATGGAAGGAAAAGAGGAATATGAATTGTAAATTCAAGAATTATGTGGATTAAAATAAGGGTCGGATGCGAAAAGTGGGTCATAATAAGCGTGTATGCACCTGGAGAAAAGAGGAGTGTAGAGGAAAGAGAGAGATTTTGGGAGATGTTAAGCAATGTATAGGAACTTTTGAACCAAATGAGAGAGTAATTGTGGTAGGGGACCTAAATGCTAAAGTGGGAGAAACATGCAGAGAGGGTGTAGTAGGTAAGTTTGGGGTGCCAGGTGTAAATGATAATGGGAGCCCTTTGATTGAACTTTGTATAGAAAGGGGTTTAGTTATAGGTAATACATATTTTAAGAAAAAGAGGATAAATAAGTATACAAGATATGATGTAGGGCGTAATGACAGTAGTTTGTTGGACTATGTATTGGTAGATAAAAGACTGTTGAGTAGACTTCAGGATGTACATGTTTATAGAGGGCCACAGATATATCAGATCACTTTTTAGTTATAGCTACAGTGGGAGTAAAAGGTAGATGGGATACAAGGAAAATAGAATCAGTAAGTAAGAGAGAGGTGAAGGTTTATAAACTAAAAGAGGAGGCAGTTAGGGTAAGATATAAACAACTATTGGAGGATAGATGGGCTAGTGAGAGTGTAGGCAATGGGGTCGAAGATGTATGGGGTAGATTTAAAAATGTAGTGTTAGAGTGTTCAGCAGAAGTTTGTGGTTACAGGCGAGTGGTGCGGGAGGGAAGAGGAGCGATGGTGGAATGATGATGTAAAGAGAGTAGTAAGGAGAAAAAGTTAGCATATGAGAGGTTTTACAAAGTAGAAGTGATGCAAGGAGGGAAGAGTATATGGAGAGAAAAAGAGAGGTTAAAGGAGTGGTGAAGCAATGTAAAAAGAGAGCAGATGAGAGAGTGGGTGAGATGTTATCAGCAAATTTTGTTGAAAAAAAGAAAAATTTTGGAATGAGATTAATAAGTTGAGGAAGCCTAGAGAACAAATGGATTTGACAGTTAAAAATAGGAGAGGAGAGTTATTAAATGGAGAGTTAGAGGTATCGGGAAGATGGAGAGAATATTTTGAGGAGTTGTTAAATGTTGATGAAGACAGGAAGCTGTGATTTCGTGTGTAGGGCAAGGAGGAATAGCATCTTGTAGGAGTGTGGAAGAGCCAGTTGTGGGTGTAGGGAAGTTCGTGAGGCAGTGGGTAGAATGAAAGGGGGTAAGGCAGCTGGGATTGATGGGATAAAGATAGAAATGTTAAAAGCAGGTGGGGATATAGTTTTGGAGTGGTTGGTGTTATTATTTAATAAATGTATGGAAGAGGGTAAGGTACTTAGGGATTGGCAGAGAGCATGTATTGTTCCTTTGTATAAAGGCAAAGGGACAAAAGAGATGCAAAAATTATAGGGAATAAGTCTGTTGAGTGTACCTGGTGAAGTGTATGGTAGAGTTATTATTGAAAGAATTAGGAGTAAGACAGAAAGCAGGATAGCAGATGAACAAGGGGGCTTTAGGAAAGGTAGGGGGTGTGTAGACCAAGTGTTTACAGTGAAACATATAGGTGAACAGTATTTGGATAAGGGTAAAGATGTTTTTGTGGCATTTATGGATTTGGAAAAGGCGTATGATAGGGTAGATAGGGGGGCAATGTGGCAGATGTTGCAGGTGTATGGAATAGGAGGAAGGTTACTGAAAGCAGTGAAGAGTTTTTATGAGGATAGTGAGGCTCAGGTTAGAGTGTGTAGGAGGGAAGGGGACTATTTCCCAGTAGAAGTGGGCCTTAGACAAGGATGTGTGATGTCACTGTGGTTGTTCAATATATTTATAGATGGGGTTGTAACAGAAGTGAATGCGAGGGTCTTGGCAAGAGGTGTGGGACTAAAAGATAAAGAAGCAAATACAAAGTGGGAGTTGTCACAGTTGCTTTTTGCTGATGACACTGTGCTTTGGGAGATTCTGAAGAGAAGTTGCAGAGGATGGTGGATGAATTTGGTAGGGTGTGTAAAGAAGAAAATTGAAAGTGAATATAGGAAAGAGTAAGGTGATGAGGATAACAAAAAGAATAGGTGACGAAAGATTGGATATCAGATTGGAGGGAGAGAGTATGGAGGAGGTGAATGTATTCAGATATTTGGGAGTGGATATGTCAGCAGATGGGTTTATGAAGGATGAGGTGAATCATAGAATTGACGAGGGAAAAGGGTGAGTGGAGCACTTGGAGTCTGTGGAGACAAAGAACTTTGTCCATGGAAGTAAAGAAAGGAATGTATGAGAGTATAGTTATACCAACGCTCTTATATGGGTGTGAAGCATGGGTGATGAATGTTGCAACGAGGAGAAGGCTGGAGGCAGTGGAGATGTCGTGTCTGACGTCAATGTGTGGTGTGAATATAATGCAGAGAATTCGGAGTTTGGAAATTAGGAGGAGGTGCGGGATTACCAAAACGATTGTCAGAGAGCTGAGGAGGGTTGTTGAGGTGGTTTGGACATGTAGAGAGAATGGAAGCGAGACAGAGTGACTTCGAGAGTGTATAAATCTGTAGTGGAGGAAGGCGGGGTAGGGGTCGGCCTAGGAAAGGTTGGAGGGAGGGTAAAGGAAGTTTGTGTGCGAGGGCTTGGACTTCCAGCAAGCATGTGTGAGCGCATTTGATAGGAGTGAATGGAGACACATGATTTTTAATACTTGACGTGCTGTTGGAGTGTGAGCAAAGTAACATTTATGAAGGATTCAGGAAACCGGAATGGCGAACTAGAGTTCTGGAGATGGGAAGTACAGTGCCGGCACTCTAAAGGAGGGGTGTTAATGTTGCAGTTTTATAACTGTAGTGTAAAGCACCCCTCTGGCAAGACAGTGATAGAGTGAATATGATGAAAGTTTTTCTTTTTTGGGCCACCCTGCCTTGGTGGGAATCGGCCGATGTGTTAATAAAATAAAATAAAAATTATTATTATTATTATAATCAAAAGAAGCGCTAAACCACAAGGGTTATACAGCGCTGCAGGGCAGGAAAGGATGCAGGGGGAATAGGTTGTAAGTGGGAGATGGATGATTAGTAGGGTATGGAGTGCAGCAGAACAGTGGATAGTGCAGGGATAGAGGGTAGCAAGAGATCGAGGTAGAAGGGACTGAGGGAGGTGCTAGAGGTATAATCTTCAGAGTTTGTGTAGTAAGTCAGTTTCTGTCAAAAAGTCAATGAGAGAGTCAGGATTAAAGGAGGGTCCATCAGCAAGAAGGGAAGGTAAAGAAAGGGCTGCAGAGAGAAGACGCCGTTGGAGGTAAATTCTGCGTGCTCGTTGATAAAGTGGACAGTCCAACAGAATATGTGGAACAGACACTGGAACCTGACAATGCTCACAGAGAGGGGCAGGGAGCCTCTCCATGAGATACCCGTGTGTAAGACGAGTGTGGCCAATGCGAAGACGGGAGAGTGTAGTCTCCCAACCTCGACATTGGTGACAAGAAGAAGGCCAGAAACCTATACTCGGTTTAATAGAATGAAGTTTGTTATTTAGCAGGTCAGACCAGCGTTGTTGCCAACGGGTGCGAAGGTGGGTAGCAATGACCGCAAAATAGTCCGTAAAAGGAACACCTCTATATGAAACTGGAAGGTCATGTACTGCTGACCGTGCAGTGTCTGCCTGTTCATTGCCCTGTACGTCAACATGACCAGGGACCCAACAAAAAACAATATCTTTGTGCTTGCTAGAGATATGACGTAACCAAAGTTGGATACGAAGAACTAGGGGGTGAGGTGTATCAATTTTACGGATAGCCTGTAAAGCACTAAGGGAGTCTGAAACGACCACAAATAGTGATACAGGCATAGATGCAATATGGATAAGTGCAACAAGAATGGCATACAATTCAGCTGTAAATATGCTAGCCGAGGGTAATAGATGCCCTCGCACAACATTGTCCGGAAACACTGCTGCGAATCCGACGCTGTCAGATGGCTTTGAACCATCAGTGAACACTGCGATGGCATGGGAATGAGAACGGAAGTGGTCTAGAAAAAAAGAGCAAGAAGCCGCTGTAGATAGGTAGGCTTTCGCACAAGGCAGAGGAAAAGAACAGACATGGACAGCAGGAATTTCCCAAGGGGGTAGGGGAAAAGGAGATGCCACATGAACATAGAAAGGTGGTAGCTGAAGATAAGACAAGAGTGAATGTAGATGAAGAGAAAAGGGATGAAGTAAACAAGGGCGACAGACAAATAAAGAGAGTCTACTAACATCTGTGACAATCCTATACATGTAAGGATTGGAGAGGTCATGAGAGGGAACATAATAGCGAAGGCAATGTGCATCACGACTATCGGACATGGAAGGAATGTTCGCTTTTACATAGAGGCTCTCAACCGAGGAAGAACGAAATGCACCAAGGCATAAATGCAATCCCTAGTAATGTATGGGATTAAGGCTGGTAAGAGTAACAGGGGAGGCCGCCGAATATATCTGGTCACCATAATCGAGTTTCGATAAAATTAGGGCTGAGTGCAGGTGAAGGAGAGTTAGACGATCAGCCCCCATGAAAGATGTGCTAGGGTTTTAAGGAGGTTCAGCCGGCTATGACAAGTGACCTTCAGAGAGGTAATTTGAGGTTTCCAGGACAATCGACGGTCAAACAGGAGGCCGAAAAACCTGACCGTATCACTCTGGGATACGTGAGCCTATAGGTACAATGGATGATCAGAGACCACTGAACTAGTAAACATAATTTAATGAGTTTTCAGCTAGAAAATTTAAACCAGTGAGTGGTGTCCCAATCGGAAACCAGTTGATGGCATGCTGGAGGGAAACTGCAATGAGGTGACAGTCAGCACCGCACAAGCTATAGCAAAGTCATCAACATAAAGCAATGACCAAATATTGGATGGAAGAACAGATGCCAGATTATTTATAGCAAGGAGAGTGCTGTGCTCAGAACACATCCCTGGGGGACACCTTCAGCTTGGATAAACTCCAGGGAAAGCTCATTACTAACCCGGAGATGGAAATGTCTCAGTTCAGAAGGCCTCAAGAAAAAATGATAAATTGCCACGGAAGCCTAAGGAGTGGGCCTGGGCCAAGATGATATACATCCAAGTCATGTCATAAGCCTTCTCAAGGTCAAAAAATATGGCGATAATTGAGTGGTTATTAGCAAAGGCATTACGAATATACATATCCAAGTGCAGTAAGGGGTCAATGGCAGAACGGCCCTTAAGAAAGCCATATTGACTAGTGGAGAGACTACTGTGCATCTCTAAATACCACATCAAACGTCTATTAACTAGACGTTCCATCACCTTGCAAATTGCACTGATAAGAGCGATGGGACGGTAGTGGGAGGTATCATGTCCCGTAGTACAGGTTTGTGAAAAGGGAGAACAATAACAGACTTCCACAGTTGGGGAATAACTCTTTGCGACCATAAAAGATTAAAGAGTCGTAAGAGGCCAGCAAGAGCAGACTGATGTAAATGATGTAGCATACGAATATGTATGCCATCAGGCCCAGCTGCCGATGATCGGCAAGCGGAGAGTGTTGCCTCCAGTTCTTGAAGGGTAAAAGGCACATAAGATTCTTCTCTAAGAGAAGAAAAATCTAAGGGCTTTAACTCGCTGGCTGACTTAGAAGAAAGGAACTAGGGGCATAGATGAATCCCCTGAGAAATGCGGACCAGATGATTACCAATTTCAGTTGCAATGGCAAGTGGGTGTGCTATATCGACACCGGCAACCCAAAGAACAGGAGCAGGGTGGGGAGAATTTACCAATCAATTTCCCCACTTTCTTCCAGACTGCACTCATAGAGGAAACCGAAAGGACAGTGGAAAAGAAATCCTGCCAGAAAGTGTGTTTAGCATCGCGGATCACACAGCGAACCATTGCTCTCTTCTCCTTAAAATCAAGGAGTCTCTCTGTGGTTCTGTAATACCGGTACCTGCCCCATGCAGCACGTTTCAAACGTACTGCCCAAGCACAAGCAGGAGACCACCAAGACACACACTTCTGAGAATGCTTGCCCGAGGTTTGAAGGATAGAATGTGAAGCTGCGAGTAAGACGGAGGACGAGAAGAGATGTAAAACCTCATCAATGGAGGACGAGGAAGGAGCCTCATGAAAGGCAGTATGATGTGTGTAAAGGTCCCATTTCGCCCGGTCAAACTGCCAGAGTGGGTTACGAGAAGGTGGAGAATACGAAGGGGACATGAGGACGATTGGAAAATGATCGCTGTTATGTAAGTCCGGGAGGACAGACCAGGTGAAGTCAAGGACAGTTGAGGAAGAGCAGATGGAGAGATCGATGCAAGAGAAAGAATGAGTTCGGGGATCAAAATGGGTGGGAGTACCCGTATTTAAAACATGGAGGGGGAGAGAAGCAAGAAATACCTCCACCTTAATGCCAAGGGAGTCACAGTGCGACCCATCCCCCCAAAGAAAATGGTGTGAGTTAAAATCACCAAGTAACAGAAGGGGTGGCAGCAAGGAAGAAACCAGAAAATCAACATCTGGGATAGACAATGCCCGAGAGGGGAAGAGATATAAAGAACAGAGTGTATACCACTTATTCAAGTGGATACGGGCTGCGGTGTAATGTAGAGAAGAATGAACATAGAGCTGACAGTATGGAATACCAGTGCGTATAAGAAGAGCACTTTCGTTAAAGGTTCCATCAGAAAAAGGATCCAATGAATATAACAAATCATAGCCCGAAAAGAGATGGATAACAGCAGATTGTAATTTGGGTTCTTGCAAACAGACCCCAACAGGAAAAAACTGGGAGAGCAACAACTGAAGTTCACCCCACTACTTCCCACTATTGATGTAAGTCCTTCACTCTGGCTCTGCTATGTAGATGACATCTTTGCTCTTTGGTCTCATGACTCAAGTCTTTTCCAACCATTTCTTGATGCTCTTAATAATCTTGCCCCTTCCATTAAGTTTAAAGCTGATTGGGAATCTAATTCTTTGCTTCCTTTCCTTGATGTTCATGTCCATCGCTCAGTTACAGGTTTTGCCTTTTCCGTGTACCGCAAGCCTATGCACAGTGGCATGTACATTCACTACTTTTCTTATCATGACTCCTCTGTCAAGAAAAGTGTTCTTATCTCCCTCTTTCTCCGTGCTCTCTGCATTTGTGATCCTCAGTTCCTGGAAGCAGAAATTTCCACTCTTCATACTTCATTTTCCTGCCTTGGCTACCCTTCCCATTTCATTGACTCTGCTTTCTCTGTGCCAAACGGACTTTCTTCTCTCCTAAACCCTCTACTCCTGGGAACTCTCCTGTCCTCTGCCTTCCCTACATCTC
>WNWK01031533.1:0-22632 GCA_009830355.1 Cherax destructor
CCCACTTATACAGCAGGTTAGGTTCCAGGCTACTGTAGGGCCCCACTTATACAGCAGGTTAGGTTCCAGGCTACTGTAGGGCCCCACTTATACAGCAGGTTAGGTTCCAGGCTACTGTAGAGCCCCACTTATACAGCAGGTTAGGTTCCAGGCTACTGTAGAGCCCCACTTATACAGCAGGTTAGGTTGCAGGCTACTGTAGAGCCCCACTTATACAGCAGGTTAGGTTCCAGGCTACTGTAGAGCCCCACTTATACAGCAGGTTAGGTTCCAGGCTACTGTAGAGCCCCACTTATACAGCAGGTTAGGTTCCAGGCTACTGTTGTAAAGTAAAAATCACTAAAGTGGAGCATAGTCATTTTTCACTTTGAGATGCATATAAAAACCTGATAACATGTTTACAATATCATAGTATATTGAGTGAGCAATAAAACTAGGCCTAAAATTATGCATGTACAGTACACACATTACTTATCTTAAAATATTTTCATAATTTATAGTGAGTGGTGAATATATTTATTGTAGGAAGTCTGAATTAATGAAGAATGGGTATAGTTGACAACCGCTGTAGTAGTGAAATGCTGCCAAAACTATCCGCCGTAAAGTGGAATCCCTGTATTCCTTGATATAAATCCAGTGAGTTATAATAATAATAATATATTTACTACCAGTACATGTACAAGGTATACAGACCATAGCAGACATCAATGACATACTACTATATAGAAAGACCCTTGTTATGCTGAGCATTTCCCGCAAATTATGTCAATTTTGTCCCAGGATACGACCCACACCAGTCCACTAACACCCAGGTACCTATTTTAGACTGATGGTTGAACATGGACAGCAGGTGTCTTATGGAAACACGTCCCTAATGTTTTCAGCCGCACCGGGGATTGAACCCCAGACCTGAGTGTGTGAGCTGAGTGCGCTAACGATGGAGCTACAGGACACATAAAAGATATATACAGATATTGACATCCTGAGGAATTAAACATATTACAACACCTGGGTATCTTTACTGAGAGACTTTTCTCCAAGACTAATGTACTGAACACTGGCTCAAGACTAAGGTACTGAACACTGGCTCAAGACTAAGGTACTGAACACTGGCTCAAGACTAAGGTACTGAACACTGGCTCAAGACTAAGGTACTGAACACTGGCTCAAGACTAAGGTACTGAACACTGGCTCAAGACTAAGGTACTGAACACTGGCTCAAGACTAAGGTACTGAACACCGGCTCAAGACTAAGGTACTGAACACTGGCTCAAGACTAAGGTACTGAACACTGGCTCAAGACTAAGGTACTGAACACTGGCTCAAGACTAAGGTACTGAACACTGGCTCAAGACTAAGGTACTGAACACTGGCTCAAGACTAAGGTACTGAACACTGGCTCAAGACTAAGGTACTGAACACTGGCTCAAGACTAAGGTACTGAACACTGGCTCAAGACTAAGGTACTGAACACTGGCTCAAGACTAAGGTACTGAACACTGGCTCAAGACTAAGGTACTGAACACTGGCTCAAGACTAAGGTACTGAACACTGGCTCAAGACTAAGGTACTGAACACTGGCTCAAGACTAAGGTACTGAACACTGGCTCAAGACTAAGGTACTGAACACTGGCTCAAGACTAAGGTACTGAACACTGGCTCAAGACTAAGGTACTGAACACTGGCTCAAGACTAACGTACTGAACACTGGCTCAAGACTAAGGTACTGAACACTGGCTCAAGACTAAGGTACTGAACACTGGCTCAAGACTAAGGTACTGAACACTGGCTCAAGACTAAGGTACTGAACACTAGCTCAAGACTAAGGTACTGAACACTGGCTCAAGACTAAGGTACTGAACACTGGCTCAAGACTAAGGTACTGAACACTAGCTCAAGACTAAGGTACTGAACACTGGCTCAAGACTAAGGTACTGAACACTGGCTCAAGACTAAGGTACTGAACACTGGCTCAAGACTAAGGTACTGAACACTGGCTCAAGACTAAGGTACTGAACACTGGCTCAAGACTAAGGTACTGAACACTAGCTCAAGACTAAGGTACTGAACACTGGCTCAAGACTAAGGTACTGAACACTGGCTCAAGACTAAGGTACTGAACACTGGCTCAAGACTAAGGTACTGAACACTGGCTCAAGACTAAGGTACTGAACACTGGCTCAAGACTAAGGTACTGAACACTGGCTCAAGACTAAGGTACTGAACACTGGCTCAAGACTAAGGTACTGAACACTGGCTCAAGACTAAGGTACTGAACACTGGCTCAAGACTAAGGTACTGAACACTGGCTCAAGACTAAGGTACTGAACACTGGCTCAAGACTAAGGTACTGAACACTGGCTCAAGACTAAGGTACTGAACACTGGCTCAAGACTAAGGTACTGAACACTGGCTCAAGACTAAGGTACTGAACACTGGCTCAAGACTAAGGTACTGAACACTGGCTCAAGACTAAGGTACTGAACACTGGCTCAAGACTAAGGTACTGAACACTGGCTCAAGACTAAGGTACTGAACACTGGCTCAAGACTAAGGTACTGAACACTGGCTCAAGACTAAGGTACTGAACTCTGGCTCAAGACTAAGGTACTGAACACTGGCTCAAGACTAAGGTACTGAACACTGGCTCAAGACTAAGGTACTGAACACTGGCTCAAGACTAAGGTACTGAACACTGGCTCAAGACTAAGGTACTGAACACTGACTCAAGACTAAGGTACTGAACACTGGCTCAAGACTAAGGTACTGAACACTGACTCAAGACTAAGGTACTGAACACTGGCTCAAGACTAAGGTACTGAACACTGGCTCAAGACTGTGGGACTGAACACTGGCTCAAGACTAAGGTACTGAACACTGGCTCAAGACTGTGGGACTGAACACTGGCTCAAGACTAAGGTACTGAACAATGGCTCAAGACTGTGGGACTGAACACTGGCTCAAGACTAAGGTACTGAACACTGGTTCAAGACTAAGGTACTGAACACTGGCTCAAGACTAAGGTACTGAACACTGGCTCAAGACTAAGGTACTGAACACTGGCTCAAGACTAAGGTACTGAACACTGGCTCAAGACTAAGGTACTGAACACTGGCTCAAGACTAAGGTACTGAACACTGGCTCAAGACTAAGGTACTGAACACTGGCTCAAGACTAAGGTACTGAACACTGGCTCAAGACTAAGGTACTGAACACTGGCTCAAGACTAAGGTACTGAACACTGGCTCAAGACTAAGGTACTGAACACTGGCTCACGACTAAGGTACTGAACACTGGCTCAAGACTAAGGTACTGAACACTGGCTCACGACTAAGGTACTGAATACTGGCTCAAGAATAAGGTACTGAACACTGGCTCAAGACTAAGGTACTGAACACTGGCTCAAGACTAAGGTACTGAACACTGGCTCAAGACTAAGGTACTGAACACTGGCTCAAGACTAAGGTACTGAACACTGGCTCAAGACTAAGGTACTGAACACTTGGGCTCAAGACTAAGGTACTGAACACTGGCTCAAGACTAAGGTACTGAACACTGGCTCAAGACTAAGGTACTGAACACTGGCTCAAGACTAAGGACTGACACGGCTCAAGACTAGCAACACTGGCTCAAGACTAAGGTACTGAACACTGGCTCAAGACTAAGGTACTGAACACTGGCTCAAGACTAGGTACTGAACACTGGCTCAAGACTAAGGTACTGAACACTGGCTCAAGACTAAGGTACTGAACACTGGCTCAAGACTAAGGTACTGAACACTGGCTCAAGACTAAGGTACTGAACACTGGCTCAAGACTAAGGTACTGAACACTGGCTCAAGACTAAGGTACTGAACACTGGCTCAAGACTAAGGTACTGAACACTGGCTCAAGACTAAGGTACTGAACACTGGCTCAAGACTAAGGTACTGAACACTGGCTCAAGACTAAGGTACTGAACACTGGCTCAAGACTAAGGTACTGAACACTGGCTCAAGACTAAGGTACTGAACACTGGCTCAAGACTAAGGTACTGAACACTGGCTCAAGACTAAGGTACTGAACACTGGCTCAAGACTAGGACTGAACACTGGCTCAAGACTAAGGTACTGAACACTGGCTCAAGACTAAGGTACTGAACACTGGCTCAAGACTAAGGTACTGAACACTGGCTCAAGACTAAGGTACTGAACACTGGCTCAAGACTAAGGTACTGAACACTGGCTCAAGACTAAGGTACTGAACACTGGCTCAAGACTAAGGTACTGAACACTGGCTCAAGACTAAGGTACTGAACACTGGCTCAAGACTAGGTACTGAACACTGGCTCAAGACTAAGGTACTGAACACTGGCTCAAGACTAAGGTACTGAACACTGGCTCAAGACTAAGGTACTGAACACTGGCTCAAGACTAAGGTACTGAACACTGGCTCAAGACTAAGGTACTGAACACTGGCTCAAGACTAAGGTACTGAACACTGGCTCAAGACTAAGGTACTGAACACTGGCTCAAGACTAAGGTACTGAACACTGGCTCAAGACTAAGGTACTGAACACTGGCTCAAGACTAAGGTACTGAACACTGGCTCAAGACTAAGGTACTGAACACTGGCTCAAGACTAAGGTACTGAACACTGGCTCAAGACTAAGGTACTGAACACTGGCTCAAGACTAAGGTACTGAACACTGGCTCAAGACTAAGGTACTGAACACTGGCTCAGACTAAGGTACTGAAACTGGCTCAAAAAGGTACTGAAACTGGCTCAAGACTAAGGTACTGAACACTGGCTCAAGACTAAGGTACTGAACACTGGCTCAAGACTAAGGTACTGAACACTGGCTCAAGACTGAAACTGGCTCAAGACTAAGGTACTGAACACTGGCTCAAGACTAAGGTACTGAACACTGGCTCAAGACTAAGGTACTGAACACTGGCTCAAGACTAGGACTGAACACTGGCTCAAGACTAAGGTACTGAACACTGGCCAAGACTAAGGTACTGAACACTGGCTCAAGACTAAGGTACTGAACACTGGCTCAAGACTAAGGTACTGAACACTGGCTCAAGACTAAGGTACTGAACACGGCTCAAGACTAAGGTACTGAACACTGGCTCAAGACTAAGGTACTGAACACTGGCTCAAGACTAAGGTACTGAACACTGGCTCAAGACTAAGGTAACTGAACACTGGCTCAAGACTAAGGTACTGAACACTGGCTCAAGACTAAGGTACTGAACACTGGCTCAAGACTAAGGTACTGAACACTGGCTCAAGACTAAGGTACTGAACACTGGCTCAAGACTAAGGTACTGAACACTGGCTCAAGACTAAGGTACTGAACACTGGCTCAAGACTAAGGTACTGAACACTGGCTCAAGACTAAGGTACTGACCACTGGCTCAAGACTAAGGTACTGAACACTGGCTCAAGACTAAGGTACTGAACACTGGCTCAAGACTAAGGTACTGAACACTGGCTCAAGACTAAGGTACTGAACACTGGCTCAAGACTAAGGTACTGAACACTGGCTCAAGACTAAGGTACTGAACACTGGCTCAAGACTAAGGTACTGAACACTGGCTCAAGACTAAGGTACTGAACACTGGCTCAAGACTAAGGTACTGAACACTGGCTCAAGACTAAGGTACTGAATACTGGCTCAAGACTAAGGTACTGAACACTGGCTCAAGACTAAGGTACTGAACACTGGCTCAAGACTAAGGTACTGAACACTGGCTCAAGACTAAGGTACTGAACACTGGCTCAAGACTAAGGTACTGAACACTGGCTCAAGACTAAGGTACTGAACACTGGCTCAAGACTAAGGTACTGAACACTGGCTCAAGACTAAGGGACTAATTACCTCATCTTCCACTATCCTCCGTGTATAGTATTACAAGACTGTGGGACTGATTACCTTCAGATTGCCTCTGTATTGAATTGATAAGTAAGACACGTGTGCAACGTTTCACCTACACAGTTGGCTTCTTCAGTCAAGTACAGAGGAGACAGCAGAAGCAGTAGAAATGTGAAGACAATGTAATCAACCATCAGCCTCGAAGACGTAGTTTTGAGGTGGTCAGTTCTGCTTCACAGAGCTTCCACCACTGGTGGGCAAATTTTCCTAAATTCAGCATATGTAAATATGAATAATATAACAATTGTGTATTAAAATGTGACACTGATTTGACCCTTCAAGAAATTTTGTGTGAAAGAGGGTGAGCAGCGGCCGTGGAGTGTGTGAAGGAGAGTGAGCAGCGGCCGCGGAGTGTGTGAAGGAGGGTGAGCAGCGGCCGCGGAGTGTGTGAAGGAGGGTGAGCAGTAGCTGCGGAGTGTGTGAAAGAGGGTGTGCAGTGGCCGCGGAGTGTGTGAAGGAGGGTGAGCAGCGGCTGCGGAGTGTGTGAAAGAGGGTGTGCAGCGGCCGCGGAGTGTGTGAAAGAGGGTGTGCAGCGGCCGCACGAAGTGTGTGAAGGAGGGTGAGCAGCGGCCGCGGAGTGTGTGAAAGAGGGTGAGCAGCAGCCGCGGAGTGTGTGAAAGAGGGTGTGCAGCGGCCGCGGAGTGTGTGAAGGAGGGTGAGCAGTGGCCGCGGAGTGTGTGAAAGAGGGTGTGCAGCGGCCACGGAGTGTGTGAAGGAGGGTGTGCAGCAGTTACGGAGTGTGTGAAGGAGGGTGAGCAGCAGCCGCGGAGTGTGTGAAAGAGGGTGTGCAGCGGCCACGGAGTGTGTGAAAGAGGGTGTGCAGCGGCCACAGAGTGTGTGAAAGAGGGTGTGCAGCGGCCACGGAGTGTGTGAAGAGGTGGCAGCAGCCGGAGTGTGTGAAGAGGTGTGCAGCGGCCACGGAGTGTGTGAAGGAGGTGTGCAGCAGCCGCGGAGTGTGTGAAGGAGGGTGTGCAGCGGCCGCAGAGTGTGTGAAGGAGGGTGAGCAGCGGCCGGAGTGTGTGAAGGAGGGTGAGCAGCGGCCACGGAGTGTGTGAAAGAGGGTGTGCAGCGGCCACGGAGTGTGTGAAGGAGGGTGAGCAGTGGCCATGGAGTGTGTGAAGGAGGGTGAGCAGCGGCCATGGAGTGTGTGAAGAGGTGGCAGCGGCCTGGGGGTTGGAAGGGGGCAGCGGCCGGGGAGTGTGTGAAGAGGTGAGCAGCGGCCGGAGGTGTGAAGAGGTGAGCAGCGGCCGCGGAGTGTGTGAAAGAGGGTGTGCAGCGGCCGTGGAGTGTGTGAAGGAGGGTGTGCAGCAGCCACAGAGTGTGTGAAGGAGGGAGTGCAGCGGCCGCGGAGTGTGTGAAGAGGGTGAGCAGCGGCCACGGAGTGTGTGAAGGAGGGTGATCAGCGGCCGCGGAGTGTGTGAAAGAGGGTGTGCAGCGGCCATGGAGTGTGTGAAGGAGGGTGAGCAGCGGTTGTGGTGAAATCGTCTAGTAATCCGGCGTCATCTAGGCCATAATTGAATGGATCGGCCTCAAACTAATTAATAAGTATTGGAATGTCCCCTGCTTAAGAACAGGGACAAAGAATTTGCGGGGCTTTCAGAATTAGATGGTAATAGTGGAAATAATGGGGCGTTGCCCTGCAACACCTCCAAAACGTTCCCCATTAGTCCTTTCATTTAGATTTCTCACTGGCTGGTAGGATTTTATTTGTTAGGTAGGGAATACGATAGGGAACACAGTAACAAAAAAACAAGGCAAACAGAAACCAGGCCTATGCAAATATTATGCACTTGGTATCTGCAGGCATGGAATATCTGGGAAAACAGATGGGACGTACAACTCTGACCACCCCAGAAAATGCCGTGCCCATATGACAACAGGAAAATGCAACCTCCCTTCCTGTAAGCTTTTCCACCCTGAAATGTGTCACTCTTCAGTTCAGGAAAGACAGTGCTATAACCTATATTGCCAGGCACACCACCTAAAGGGTACAAGACGACACAGAACATCCAGACCATGGGAAACCTGGGTAGCCAAAGCCACTCCAGAGAGAGAGGTTTTTTTAGCACCAGGAAGGAAAAAAATCTGGCAGGAAATGACAGAAATTGTACACCAACTGCAATCATTTCTGGAGTGGAATCACAGTCAGTGGCCTCCACTCCAGAACAACAGATATTAGTGCCAGGAAAAAAAGACTCCCCCCCCCATACCACCAATCCGACGACATTCATCTTTGCAAATATACAGGGTCTAAAGCCAGCGACAAACAACAACATACCTTACATCCATGGACTGCTTACAGAGTCAAATGCAATGTTTGCAGCTTTCACAGAGACCCACATAAAGGATCACTTCCAAGAGACTGGCTCTTGGAACTCCGTGTTCATCAAGAACTGCAAGAAGCCCCTGTCACGTGCTTTTAACATCCTATGGAGAGGGAGCATGGACACTGGGGTCGTCCCGCAGTTACTAAAAACAACAGACATAGCCCCACTCCACAAAGGCGGCAGTAAAGCAACAGCAAAGAACTACAGACCAATAGTGCTAACGTCCCATATCACAAAGAGTAGTAGTCAACAGAGTAAAGTCTGAGGCGGCTACGGTGAAAAGCTCTGTTCCACAAGGCACAGTACTTGCTCCATCTTGTTCCTCATCCTCATATCGGACATAGACAGGGATATATGCCACAGTGCCGTGTCTTCCTTTGCAGATGACACCCGAATCTGTATGACAGTGTCCACCGTTGAAGACACTGCAAGACTCCAAGCAGACATCAACCAAATCTTCAAATGGGCTGCAGAAAACAATATGAAGTTCAATGATGAGAAATTTCAATTACTCCGATATGGAAAACGTGAAAAATTAAAATTTTAGCGGAGTATAAAACTAATTCCAACCACACAATAGAGCTAAAAACTAATGTCAAAGACCTGGGAGTGATCATGTCAGATCTCACCTTCAAGGACCATAACACTGTAGCAATCGCATCTGCTAGAAAAATGACAGGATGGATAATGAGAACCTTCAAAACAAGGATGCCAAGCCCATGATGACCCTTTTCAGGTCGCTTGTTCTATCTAGGCTGGAATATTGCTGCACACTAACTGCACCTTTCAAGGCAGGTGAAATTGCTGACCTAGAAAATGTACAGAGAACCTTCACGGCACGCATAACTGCGATAAACCACCTCAATTACTGGGAACGCTTGAAGTTCTAAACCTGTACTCCCTAGAACGCAGGCGGGAGAGATACATTATTATATACACGTGGAAAATTCTCGAGGGATTAGTACCAAACTTTCACACGAAAATCACTCTTTACGAAAGCAAAAGACTCGGCAAACGATGCAACATCCCCCCAATGAAAAGCAGGGGTGCCACTAGCACGTTGAGGGACAACACAATAAGTGTCAGGGGCCCAAGATTGTTCAACTGCCTCCCAGCATACATCAGGGGGATTACCAACAAACCCCTGGCTGTCTTCAAGCAGGCACTGGACAAGCACCTAAAGTCGGTACCTGACCAGCCAGGCTGTGGTTCGTACGTTGGACTGCGTGCGGCCAGCAGTAACAGCCTAGTTGATCAGGCCCTGATCCATCATGAGGCCTGGTCACAGACCGGGCCGCGGGGGCGTTGACCCCTGGAACTCTCTCCAGGTAAACTCCAGGTAATAACCAGGGGCTTCCATATAGTATATTATCAATGTTAGCTAGGTCTATATAGGTTGTATCATGTACTTGTAGAAATAAAAGATTATTATTATCATAAATTATTCATCATCCTATGTGCTACTAGAAATGTTACTTCCTGCTGAAGTAATTTTTGCTTCTCAGGATTAGTTGTGTAGGGAGAGAGTTTAATAGATTTAGTGGTTCCCACGTCCACATCCTGATTACTCAGGTTACACATTTTCGGAACATCCGACAATATATCAGGATAGGTTTACAGAAGGGTAGTGAGTGTGGTTATTTGGGCTTCTGCTAATCCCTACATAATAAGGCGAGGGAGGATCCTGGGGATGGCTGAGTTGGGAAGCCTTATTTGAACCTCCGGAACTGTGTACAGGTAATCAGGGTCTTCGACAGAGGACAAAATCATTACTAGGACCTTAGGTGAGTTTAATGTAGTAGACCTTACCAAAGTTGGGTTTACTCAGAGGTGCTACCACATAGTTTAGATCAGAATTCTTTTTTACCACCTGCATCGGTCCCACAAGATGTGACCAGACACAGGTTCCTGGACCAGTACCTTGTCTCCTGGGTCAAAGGAGTGAAATTTAGATGTTTTGGCAAACCTCTTGTTTCATGTTGGTTTCAGCTGATTTTAGGTTGGCCTCAGCCAGCTGACGTGCCACGTGCAGTGTCCGTAGCTGGATCGCTAGCGCACTCACCTCACACACTGAGGTCCGGAGTTCGAATCTCCAGTACAGCTGGAAAACATTAGGGACGTGTTTCCATAAGACACCTGCTGTCCATGTTCACCCATCAGTCTAAAATAGGTACCTGGGTGTTAGTGGACTGGTGTGGGTCGCATCCTGGGACAAAACTGACCTAATTTGCGGGAAATGCTCAGCATAACAAGGGTCTTTCTATATAGTAGTATGTCAGTGATGTCAGCTAGGACTGTATACCTTGTACTTGTAGTAAATAAAGATATTGTAATATTGCATTATTGATTAAGGATCATAGGACGTCTTACAGGTGACTTCTCCTAACCATCCTTCCTTAAGCACGTATAGTGGACCTCTCATATTATGCCCAAAAATCAGTTCAAGAGGAATGTACCCAATTGATTCCTGCATAATTTCTCGCATTGCAAACAGGAACAGAGGAAGCAATTCATTCCAGTCTATAGGAAAATGCATGCAATACGTACGCATCATAATTTATAGTTTTATGAAGCCTCTTCAAGGCGCCTTGAGACTGAGCATGATAGGCTGTGCAAAGATTTTGTTTAATTCCAAGCCTATTTAGAGCCTATCTGAATGCTTTTGTTGTGAAATTTCTGCCCTCATCACTTTGAATGAACCGTGGAGTGCCAACGTGAGCAATAAACTTTATGAGGGCTTTAAGGATTGCCTAGTATTAATTCTATGCATAGATACTGCCTCAAAATATCTAGTACTTTTATAAATAATTGTAAACAAATATTGGTTACTTGACTCACGTAATCGTAATGACATGATTGCAAACAAACCATACCACGGGTGGGGTTAGAACCCGCGGTCAGAGAGTCAAACTCCAGACCGACGAATCTCCAGCTAGCGGGAGATTCGTCTGTAAAAACTTGCATTTGTGGTCACAATTTTTGCCTATGTTAACCTTCCTATGATGTATAAATATACCTAGTTGGATAAATTTTATTGTAGCCAGCTGGCCCAGTGGCTAGCGCGTCGGTCTGGAGTTTTATGACTCTTTGATCGCGGGTTCTATCCCCACCCGTGGTATGGTTTGATTGGTTACCTGACTTGGCCTTAGGTAAGAGTCCCAAGCAAATGGTTCTCCATCAGCTGGTATGAGAGGAAGTAATGCGGGTTTGATGTAGTGTCTGAGTCCCCCACTGACTGACACTCACCACGGCATCACATGTAACTCCGCACATCTCGTTTTATACCTAGCCACTCAGAGTTTTATACCTAGCCACTCAGAGTTTTATACCTAGCCACTCAGAGTTTTATACCTAGCCACTCAGAGTTTTATACCTAGCCACTCAGAGTTTTATACCTAGCCACTCAGAGTTTTATACCTAGCCACTCAGAGTTTTATACCTAGCCACTCAGAGTTTTATACCTAGCCACTCAGAGTTTTATACCTAGCCACTCAGAGTTTTATACCTAGCCACTCAGTTTTATACCTAGCCACTCAGTTTTATACCTAGCCAGTCAGAGTTTTATACCTAGCCAGTCAGAGTTTTATACCTAGCCACTCAGAGTTTTATACCTAGCCACTCAGAGTTTTATACCTAGCCACTCAGAGTTTTATACCTAGCCACTCAGAGTTTTATACCTAGCCACTCAGAGTTTTATACCTAGCCACTCAGTTTTATACCTAGCCACTCAGAGTTTTATACCTAGCCACTCAGAGTTTTATACCTAGCCACTCAGAGTTTTATACCTAGCCACTCAGAGTTTTATACCTAGCCACTCAGAGTTTTATACCTAGCCACTCAGAGTTTTATACCTAGCCACTCAGTTTTATACCTAGCCACTCAGAGTTTTATACCTAGCCACTCAGAGTTTTATACCTAGCCACTCAGTTTTATACCTAGCCAGTCAGAGTTTTATACCTAGCCAGTCAGAGTTTTATACCTAGCCACTCAGAGTTTTATACCTAGCCAGTCAGAGTTTTATACCTAGCCAGTCAGTTTTATACCTAGCCAGTCAGAGTTTTATACCTAGCCAGTCAGAGTTTTATACCTAGCCAGTCAGAGTTTTATACCTAGCCAGTCAGAGTTTTATACCTAGCCAGTCAGAGTTTTATACCTAGCCAGTCAGAGTTTTATACCTAGCCACTCAGAGTTTTATACCTAGCCACTCAGTTTTATACCTTGCCAGTCAGAGTTTTATACCTAGCCACTCAGTTTTATACCTAGCCAGTCAGAGTTTTATACCTAGCCACTCAGTTTTATACCTAGCCACTCAGTTTTATACCTAGCCACTCAGTTTTATACCTAGCCAGTCAGAGTTTTATACCTAGCCACTCAGTTTTATACCTAGCCACTCAGTTTTATACCTAGCCACTCAGTTTTATACCTAGCCAGTCAGAGTTTTATACCTAGCCACTCAGTTTTATACCTAGCCACTCAGTTTTATACCTAGCCACTCAGTTTTATACCTAGCCACTCAGTTTTATACCTAGCCAGTCAGAGTTTTATACCTAGCCACTCAGAGTTTTATACCTAGCCACTCAGAGTTTTATACCTAGCCACTCAGTTTTATACCTTGCCAGTCAGAGTTTTATACCTTGCCAGTCAGAGTTTTATACCTAGCCACTCAGTTTTATACCTTGCCAGTCAGAGTTTTATACCTTGCCAGTCAGAGTTTTATACCTTGCCAGTCAGAGTTTTATACCTAGCCACTCAGAGTTTTATACCTAGCCACTCAGTTTTATACCTTGCCAGTCAGAGTTTTATACCTAGCCACTCAGAGTTTTATGATATCCTGTAAAAATTTTAGTGACACCCAAGTGTCCTCCTTAAATGGGCTGCAGAAAACAATATGAAGTTCAATGATGAGAAATTTCAATTACTCAGATATGGAAAACGTGAGGAAATTAAAATTTCATCGGAGTATAAAACTAATTCCAACCACACAATAGAGCGAAAAACTAATGTCAAAGACCTGGGAGTGATCATGTCAGAGGATCTCACCTTCCAGGACCATAACACTGTAGCAATTGCATCTGCTAGAAAAATGACAGGATGGATAATGAGAACCTTCAAAACCAGGGATGCCAAGCCCATATTGACACTTTACAAATCGCTTGTTCTATCTAGGTTGGAATATTGCTGCACACTAACTGCACCTTTCAAGGCAGGTGAAATTGCTGACCTAGAAAATGTGCAGAGAACCTTCACCGCACGCATAACTGTGATAAACCACCTCAATTACTAGGAACGCTTGAAGTTTCTAAACCTGTACTCTCTAGAACGCAGGCGGGAGAGATACATTATTATATACACTTGGAAAATTCTCGAGGGATTAGTACCAAACTTGCACACGAGAGTCACTCACTACGAAAGCAAAAGACTCAGCAGGCGATGTAACATCCCCCCAATGAAAAGCAGGGGTGCCACTAGCACGTTGAGGGACAACACAATAAGTGTCAGGGGCCTAAGACTGTTCAACTGCCTCCCAGCATCCATAAGGGGGTTTACCAACAAACCCCTGGCTGTCTTCAAGCAGGCACTGGACAGGCACCTAAAGTCGGTACCTGACCAGCCGGGCTGTGGTTCGTACGTCGGACTGCGTGCGGCCAGCAGTAACAGCCTGGTTGATCAGGCTCTGATCCACCATGAGGCCTGGTCACAGACCGGGCCGCGGGGGCGTTGACCCCAGAACTCTCTCCAGGTAAACTCCAGGTAAGGACGAATTATGGGCTACATTGAGTATCTAAGGTACTGCTACCCCAGATTAGGAGGACTTGATCAGGGACATTTCATTAGATTTATGAGGCTCTGGCCGATTTTCCTTTTAGAATAACTTGTCTAGCCCGAGATCGGAGTCCTCCAAGGTGAGGTGAGCATTCTCTTCAGACTTTCCCTTAAACATTGCCTGAGTTATGACCAAGAGCGGAGAAGAGTCTTCAGGTTACAATAGGCTCAGAACACCATAGACAACAAAAGATGTTACCCCAACAGTAAAGCATTTTCATGGGAAAACTCATAGATACACCTACAGTTAAATAACCATTTTAACACTGAAAAAATCAGTCTTCCATAAGCTTCTAATAACACTGAGGAGTTTAAAGACGTCTCAGCTATTAGAAGTATTCCCTCTTGTAAGAAGAAGCAATAAGCCCCGGTATCCCTGAAGGTGGATATTTCAATGGGGCAGTTATGCTCCTGAAGGAAGATTTAACTGGTACTATAGAAAGGTGCCATACAGGCGTCTACGTCAGTTGTATCTGCTTTATTTATGATCATCTGAATGTTACTCAAGGGCTATGATATACTATATGACTTACCACTAGCATCACTTTTACATAACTTGGAGCAGATGGCTTTATGTGGCCAGGCTGTCTGCAGTAGTAACATTATGTGGCCAGGCTTACTGCAGTAGTAACATTATGTGGCCAGGCTTTCTGTAGTAGTAACATTATGTGGCCAGGCTTTCTGCAGTAATAACATTATGTGGCCAAGCTTTCTGCAGTAGTAACATTATGTGGCCAGGCTTTTTGCAGTAGTAACATTATGTGGCCAGGCTTTCTGAAGTAGTAACATTATGTGGCCAGGCTTACTGCAGTAGTAACATTATGTGGCCAGGCTTACTGCAGTAGTAACATTATGTGACCAGGCTTACTGCAGTAGTAACATTATGTGGCCAGGCTTACTGCAGTAGTAACATTATGTGGCCAGGCTTCTGCAGTAGTAACATTATGTGGCCAGGCTTTCTGCAGTAGTAACATTATGTGGCCAGGCTTTCTGCAGTAGTAACATTATGTAGCCAGGCTTACTGCAGTAGTAACATATGGCTTTATGTGTCCAGGCTTTCTGCAGTAGTAACATTATGTGGCCAGGCTTTTTGCAGTAGTAACATTATGTGGCCAGGCTTACTGCAGCACTAACATTATGTAGCCAGGCTTACTGCAGTAGTAACAATATGTGGCCAGGCTTACTGCAGTAGTAACATTATGTGGCCAGGCTTACTGCAGTAGTAACATTATGTGGCCAGGCTTACTACAGTAGTTACATTATGTGGCCAGGCTTTCTGCAGTAGTAACATTATGTGACCAGGCTTACTGCAGTAGTAACATTATGTGGCCAGGCTTACTGCAGTAGTAACATTATGTGGCCAGGCTTTCTGTAGTAGTAACATTATGTGGCAAAGCTTTCTGCAGTAGTAACATTATGTGGCCAGGCTTACTGCAGTAGTAACATTATGTGGCCAGGCTTACTGCAGTAGTAACAGGCTGGCTTACTGCAGTAGTAACAGGCTGGCTTACTGCAGTAGTAACAGGCTGGCTTACTGCAGTAGTAACAGGCTGGCTTACTGCAGTAGTAACAGGCTGGCTTACTGCAGTAGTAACAGGTTGGCTTACTGCAGTAGTAACAGGTTGGCTTACTGCAGTAGTAACAGGTTGGCTTACTGCAGTAGTAACAGGTTGGCTTACTGCAGTAGTAACAGGTTGGCTTACTGCAGTAGTAACAGGCTGGCTTACTGCAGTAGTAACAGGCTGGCTTACTGCAGTAGTAACAGGTTGGCTTACTGCAGTAGTAACTGGTTGGCTTACTGCAGTACAGTAAAGGCCTGGATAACGCGCTTATGCAAGTAACAGGTGGCTTACTGCAGTAGTAACAGGTGGTTACTGCAGTTAACGAGTAGCTATACAGGCTGGTTACTGCAGTATAACAGGTGGCTTACTGCAGTAGTAACAGGTTGGCTTACTGCAGTAGTAACAGGTTGGCTTACTGCAGTAGTAACAGGCTGGCTTACTGGTAGTAACGGTCTGCTACGCAGTAGTAACGGTTGGCTACTGCAGTAGTAACAGGTGGCTACTGCAGATAACGGTGGCTTACGCAGTATAACAGTCTTACTGCAGTAGTAACAGCTGGTTACTGCATAGTAACAGTGACGCATGTAACAGTGTCAGGTAGCTACACGTTAGCAGAAACAGGTCGCAGTAACAGGTGTTCAGAGTAACAGTTACGCAGTAGTAACGGCACGCATGAAGGCTACGAGAGAACGGTTAGCAAACGTTCGCATAGTAACATTACGCGTACAGGACTGCAGCAGGGCAAGGTGGCCTGCAGTATAACAGTGACGATAGGTGGCTACGCAGTAGTAAAGGCTGCACTGCAGTATAACAGGTGCACGCGTAGTAACAGTTGCTTACTGCAGTAGTAAAGGTTGGCTTACGCTAGTAACAGGTGGCTTACGCAGTAGTAACAGGCCTTACGCAGTAGTAAAGGTTGCAGTAGTAACGGTGTTACTGCGGTAAAGTTATGCAGTAGTAACAGGTGCTTACTGCAGTAACGGTGCTTCTGCAGTAGTAACAGGTGTTACTGCAGTAGTAACAGGTCTTACTGCAGTAGTAACAGGTGGCACTGCAGTAGTAACAGTGGCTTACTGCAGTAGTAACAGGCTACTGCAGTATAAAGGTTACTGCGTAACGGTGGCTTGCAGTAGTAACGTCTTACTGCAGTAGTAACAGGTGGCTTATGCAGTAGTAACAGGTGCTTACGCAGTAGTAACAGGTTGGCTTACTGCAGTAGTAACAGGTTGCTACTGCAGTAGTAACAGGCTACTGCAGTAGTAACAGGTTGGCTTACTGCAGTAGTAACAGGCTGGCTTACTGCAGTAGTAACAGGTTGGCTTACTGCAGTAGTAACAGGCTGGCTTACTGCAGTAGTAACAGGCTGGCTTACTGCAGTAGTAACAGGCTGGCTTACTGCAGTAGTAACAGGCTGGCTTACTGCAGTAGTAACAGGCTGGCTTACTGCAGTAGTAACAGGTTGGCTTACTGCAGTAGTAAGGCTGGCTTACTGCAGCTAGTAACAGGTTGGCTTAGTGCAGTAGTAACAGGTTGGCTTACTGCAGTAGTAACAGGTTGGCTTACCAGTAACGGTGGTTACTGCAGTAACAGGTTGGCTTACTGCAGTATAACAGGTGACTTCGCGTAGTAAGGTTACTGGTGAGTAACAGTGGCTTACTGCAGTAGTAACAGGTTTGCTTACTGCGTAGTAACAGGTGTTCTGAGTATAACAGGCTGGCTTACTGCAGTAGTAACAGGTTGGCTTACTGCAGCAGTAACAGGTTGGCTTACTGCAGTAGTAACAGGTTACCGCATAGTAACGGTACCTGCAGAGTAACAGGTTAGTATAGTCTTATACAGCGTAGTAACACGGTTATGCAGTAGTAACAGGTGGCTTACTGCAGTAGTAAGTGGCTCCAGTATAAGGTGACTTATGCAGTAGTAACAGGTTGGCTTACTGCAGTAGTACAGTGGCTTCGTAGAAGCTTTCTGCAGTAGTAACAGGCTGTTACCAGTAAACAGGCTGCTTCTGCAGTAAACGGTGCTTCGCCGCAGTAGTAAGCTTACGCGGTAAAGCGGTTACTCAACAGGCACACGCGTATAACAGAGTAAATGTGCTTACCGCAGTAACAGTGGCTTGGTACAGTTTACGCAGAGTAACAGGTGGCTGCATTAACTATGCAGCTGCAGTAGTAATGTATCATAGGAACAGGGCTTATGCATAGTAACAGGGGTTATAGAACAGTGGCTTACGAGAGTAAGGTGTACGCAGAGTAAAGGTGGTTACGCAGAAACAGGCTGCTTCGCAGTATAACGTGTTACGCAGTGTAACAGGCTGGTACGCGTAGCAAGTACGCTACCAGAAAGGCGCTTAGCATATAACGTGGTTACGCGAGTAACAGGGCTCGAGAAGGTGGCTTACGCAGAAACAGTGGTACGCAGAGTAAGGTGGCTTACGCAGTAGTAACGGTGCTTCAGAACAGGCGCTTACGCATAAGTAGCATACCTTGCAGAGTAACAGGCTTACGCAGTAAAGGTGCTTCCAGAAACGGTGCTTACGCAAAGTGGCTTACGCGTAAACAGGTCATTTACCGCAGCAGTGCAGTCTTACGCGAGAACAGGTGCTCGGGAAAGGTGCACTCGATAGCTACGACGGCTACGCAGATAGGTTACGCGAAAAGTACAATTACGCTATAAAGGGTTATCGTGGTGCTACGCGTACAGGTACGGTTCGACGGAGAACAGGTTATCGGTAAAGGTGGCTTACGAGAGTAACAGGTCTTACGCAGTAGAAAGGCTTACTGCAGTAGTAACGGTGCTTCGCGTGTAACAGCGTCGCAGAGAAGGTTCTGAGTAACAGGTGGTTTCGATAAAGCCGGTTATGAAGTAACAGGCTACCGCAGTACAGGTGGCTTAGCAGAGTAACAGGTGGCTTACTGCAGAGAACAGCGCTTACCGCAGAGAACAGGCTCGCAGTAGTAACAGGCGGCTAGCAGAACAGGCTGGTTACCGCAGAGTAACAGGTCTTACGCAGTAGTAACAGGCGCTTACTGCAGTAGTAACAGGTGGCTTACGCAGAGTAACGGTGCTTACTGCAGTAGTAACGGTTCTTACGCAGAGTAACAGGCTGCTTACGCAGTAGTAACAGGTGCTTACGCAGTAGTAACAGGCTTTACGCAGTAGTAACAGGTGGCTTACCGCAGTAGTAACAGGTGGCTTACCGCAGTAGTAACAGGGCTTACGCAGTATAACAGGCATTACGCAGAGTAACAGGTCACTGCAGTAGAACAGGTGGCTTACCGCAGTAGTAACAGTGCTTACGCAGTAGAACAGGCGGCTTACGCAGATCGGGCTTACGCAACAGGGCTTACGCAGAGAACAGGTGCTTACGCAGAGAACAGGCGCTTACGCGTAGTAACAGGCGGCTTACGCAGAGTAACAGGTCTTACCGCAGAGTAACAGTCTTACTGCAGAACAGCTGGCTTACGCAGTAGAACAGCTTACGCAAACGGCTTACGCAGAGTAACAGTGCTACCGCAGAGAACATGGCTACGCAGAGTAAAGGCTTACCGCAGTAGAACAGGTTGGACGAGAGTAACAGGTCTTACGCAGAGTAACAGGTTCCAGATAACAGGCTTACGCAGTAAACAGGCGCACCGCAGAGAACGGTCTTAGCGAGAACGGCGCTTACGCGTAAACAGGTTGTATAGAACAGTTACGCAGTAGAACATCTTACGCAAGCAGTGGCTTACATGTAACGTGTTACGCATAACAGCTTATAATGGCTTACGCAGAGTAACAGGCTTACCGCAGAGAACAGGCCTACGCGTAACAGGTGCTACCAGAGTAACAGCGCTACGCAGATAACAGTGGCTACCGCAGAGAACAGCGGCTACGCAGAGTAACGCTACCGCGTAGACAGTTACGAAAAGGTGGTTAGCGAGTAACAGGCGTTACGCGTGAACAGCTTACAGTAACAGGCCTTACGCAGATAACAGGTGGCTATGCATAACGCTAGCAGAGAAAGCGGTTACCGCAGAAGGCTTACGCAGAAAAGGACGCAGCCTTGCGAGTAACGTTACGCAGAGTAACAGGCTCTACTGCAGTAGTAACAGGTCTTACGCAGATAACAGGCGCTTACCGAGTAACAGTGGCTTTACGCAGAGTAACAGGTTGGCTTACTGCAGTAGTAACAGGTCATTTACCTGCAGTAGTAACAGGTGTTTACTGCAGAGTAACAGGCTGCTTACTGCAGTAGTAACAGGCTACTGCAGAGTACATACTGGCACGAGTAACAGGTCTGGCTTACCGCAGTAGTAACAGGTGGCTTTACTGCAGTAGTAACAGTTGGTTACCGCAGTAGTAACAGGTGGCTTACCGCAGTAGTAACAGGTTGGCTTACGCAGTAGTAACAGGTGGCTTACCGCAGTAGTAACAGGTCGGCTTACGCAGTAGTAACAGGTCTGGTTACCGCAGTAGTAACAGGTGGCTTACCGCAGAGTAACAGGCTTCCGCAGTAGTAACAGGCTGGTTACGCAGTAGTAACAGGCCGGCTTACGCAGTAGTAACAGGGGCTTACGCAGTCAGTAATCATGGCTGGCTTACTCGCAGTAGTAACAGGTGGCTTACCGCAGTAGTAACAGGCTTACGAGTAACACGGCTTACCGCAGTAGTAACAGGCTGGCTTTACCGCAGTAGTAACAGGTCGGCTTACCGCAGTAGTAACAGAATGGGCTTACTGCAGTAGTAACAGCTGGCCACTGCAGTAGCAACACGGCTGGCTCTACCGCAGTAAAATGGCGCCTGCAGCAATAAGAGGCCAATACTGCAGCAGTGGACAGGCTGAACAGTGGCTTACTGCAGCAATAACAGGTTGGCTTACTGCAGTAGTAGCAGGAAGGCTTACTATAGTAACAGGTTTGGTTTACCACAGTAGTAACAGGCTGGTCTTACCGCAGTACTCCGTGGCTACCGGCTTACCGCAGCAATAACATATTGGCTTTACCGCAGTAGTAACAGGCCGGCTTTCACGTATAACAGGCCGGCTTACCGCACCAGGCAGAACAGGTCAGCTTCACGCAGCAGTAACAGCCGGGTCACCGGCAGCAACAGTCGGGTTTACCGGAGCAGCAACATAATGGCTTCACCGCATAGTAACATATTACCACTTCGCAGCAGGAATTGGCCGGGCTTTACCGCAGTAGTAACAGGCTGGCTTACTGCAGTGAAATAACACAATCCCATCGCAGCAGTAAATACGCTGGTTTACCGCAGTAGTAACTGGCTGGTTTACCGCAGGTGCAACAGGTCATTTATCAGCAGTAGTAACAGGTCAGCTTTTACTCGCAGCAGTAACTGGTTTGGTTTACTGCGTAACAGGTTGGCTTTACCGCAGTAGTAACAGGTTGGCTTACTGCAGAGAACAGGGTTACCGAGAGAACAGCCCTTTTTCGCAAAAAATTCTTACTGCAGTAGAACAGGCTTTATGCAGAACAGGGGCTTAGAGGTAAAAGGTCTTTAAATCAGTGTAACAGGGGCCCCAAGCAGATAACAGGTGGCTTACCCCTAGAAAGGGGGCACCGCAGAGAACAGGCTGGCCACCTAGTAACAGGTGGCTTACCGCAGTAGTAACGGTTTGGACCGCAGCAGAACCGTTTGGGTCACTGCAAGCGGGGCCGGAGAACAGGGGCACCGCAGTAGAATATATTACGCAAAACAGGCCCTTTTCCGCAGAGAAAGGGGGTTACCCCGGAAAAGGCCGGGTTACCCGTGGTAACGGCTTTACCGCAGCCAGGTCTTTTCCCAAGTAAACAGGTGGTTCCCGCAAGTAACAGGTTTTCTCAGAGTAACAGGCGGCTTACGCAGTTCCGGCCCTTTTCCGCAAAAAGGGGACCCGAGAACAGGGCTTCCCAGAGAAAGGGGTCACCGCCCCGGCAACAGGCCTTTACCCCCAGTAAAGGGGGTTACCCCAGAGTTTAAAAGGCTGGCCCCCCGAGAACAGGCTTTTCCGCAGAGAACAGGCCCTTTCCGGAGCAACAGGCCGGGCCAGCAGAGAAAGGGGTTTTTCCCCAAGAACAGGGGCCCCGAAACCCTTACCCCAAGTAACAGGGGCTTTCTGCAAAAGGGTGGCTTACCGCAGAGTAAAGGGGGCTTACCCCCAGTGAACGGTTTGGGTTACCCATAGAACAGGTTTCCACGCGAGAACAGGGGCTTATGCAGAGTAACCGGCCTTTTCCGCGTGAACAGGGGGCTTTACGCAGAACTGGGGAAACCCAGTAAAACGGTTACCGCAGAGTAACAGGGGGCTTACCCATTTAAAGGGGGTTACCCCGAAACGGTTTTATGCAGAAAAGGGGTTTTTCCCTAGTAACAGGGGGCCTAGTAACGGTCCACCGGGAGAACAGGTTGGCTTACCCCGAAAAGGTCTTTACGCAGAGAACGGGTTACCGCAGTAGCAACAGGCCAACGCAGAGAACAGGCCCCCGCAGAACGGGGTTTTCCGCAGCAGAACGGTTTGGGACCGCAGAGAACGGCTGGGGTTAGCGAGAAAGGGGGTTTAGCAGAGTAAAAAGGCTTACCGCAGTAAAGGGTTTACGCAGTGTAACAGGTGGGGTTTCCGATAACGGTTGGTTAGCAGTATAAAGGGGCTTAGCAGAGTAAAAAGGGCTTCGCAGTAAAATAACAGGCTGGGGTTACCGCAAATAACGGGGTTACCGCAAAAACAGGGGGTTACCGAGTAGTAAAACGGCTTACCGCAGAAAACAGGTTTTACGCGAGTAAAGGGGGGCTTACCGGAAAAAAGGGGGTTACCAGTAAAAAGGGCCCAAGCAGAGAAACGTTTCCGCACAACAGGTTTCTTATGCAGAAAGGGGCTTACCGCAGAGAAAGGGGGGTTACCGCAGAGAACATTTGGGTTACCGCAGTAACAGGTGGGGTTACCGCAGGTAACATTTTCTTACGGGGGTAAATGGGAAGCAGAGAACGGGGCTTACGCAGTAGTAACATGGCTTACGCAAAAAACG
>WNWK01031534.1:0-22632 GCA_009830355.1 Cherax destructor
AAATTGATGGATTTGAGGAGCTTCAGCGGGCTGCAAGTGGAAGCCTGAAACCGGTCAAGGTACGGCCCAGTAGGCCTACTGTTTGCTTTTTTCATGTTTTTATAAATAACATATAGGAGGGAAAAAAATAACCCAAATAAAGAAACTAAGCGCAACAGGAGAAAACTATATCCCCGACGAGTCAATTCAAGGTAATCTAGATTGCCATGAATGGCTCCAGACACATAACACTACGACAAAGGAGAAGATGCGCGGGAACACAGGGCAAAAAAAGGAAACCCCAAATGGAGAACGTCAAGAACAAACTGACTACATACCTTTGATATACCTTTGAAGAGTTTCGGGGTTTCTTTTCTAAGCCCGGCCATGGGCCGGGAAAGAGAGAGAAAAACAAAGTCCCCCAAGTGATATTAGAACTCTTATAAAAACCCCGAAAAAAAAACCATCTCTAGTAAAAGCTGTTAATTAAAGTAAAGGGAAATGAGTGCAATACTGCAGTCCAAAATACTCTGTTCTCAGTGACATTCATTAGTCTACAGATGGAAGGTCCCTCACGAGTTTTAAGAGACTAAGACACTGTCGACACCTCCACAATTTCATGGGCACTTTTTCCTGATGATTTTGAAGAAGCCATCGACAGCAGGACCATGCTGTCTGCTCCAAAAAGACCGGGAATTCCTTTTCACCCGGGCCTTTAGTATTTTAGGGAGGCCCCGAAGACTGTTTCCGGGGCGATGATCCCCGGAAACATGCTTCAGGTATCCTTCAGGTATATCAGCACAAACCATGACGTCTGCTAGAAAACCCAGCTTTTTGGGAACCCGTGAGTTGATTCTTGACAGAATTATCCATTATAATGAAGTCGGCACAAAAATTTTTTTAGAGTTAACGTTGTCATAAAGACAAGCTTAGAACACAGCCATAAACTGGCCTCACCGTTTCCCGACCTGTTGTAGGTGCACTCAGCTCTGGTTCCACTTCTCGCCGGGAGACTAGTGTCTGGGAATGTATGGCTGGTCCCTGGTGTGTGTGAGGTAACCCTGTTTACCCACAACCCTGGTGTGTGTGAGACTACTCCCCTAACACCCATCCTCAATGTTTATACCATCTCATACTACATCCTTGGTGTTTATGTGAGGGGCCACACTTACTTTCACTTACATCTAGTGTCCTTTGACGTTGAAAGAAAAACCAGACTTTTCCCAAATTTCTAGAATCTTTGTTATTCCCTTCCCCCTCCCCTTCTCCTCCTTCCAAACCCCAGCAAAACCCCCCGTCCCCCCCTACTTCCTAAGCACCCCAGAAAACGGGGAGGCGGTGCCCTTAGATTAAAAAAAGGTGTGTCTTAATGCGTCGGATCCAAAATCGTCCCCGTCTTCACAAGGGCGGCACTTTTCCCCTTCCCTACCATCTTTATGACTCCTCTGGCGGCTCTTTACCCCTTCCCCACTTCTCCAACCCCACTCACTTGGTGGCAAAAACATTATGTCGTCCGGGGAGGCCTGTGCTGGAGCCTATGTAAAGGTGTGGGGGGGAAAGGTATTTGGGTCAAAAAAAGATTGTAGTGTAATGTTTTTCCCCAAACCCGGGGGCATCAGTGGTATTAAAACCCACAAGTATTTATATACAATATGCGGTTTCTGGCTTTTTTTGAGACGTTTCGTCCAAGGGATTCATCAATTCTCACCTTCATCAATCTGCAGATTTAATAAAGTCAATGATGGACTTCTCAAAAAATGCCATAAACCCATATTGTGTCTTATTTTCAAAAGAGTGTGGGGTTCCCAACCCTGTGCCGAGCGCTCTTTATTTTGCATCCCGTGTTCACGTAGGAGCAGTAGCACAAAATACGTTTACAAAGATCACAACGATCGCTATCAGACTCCACTAGGCCCCCCTTTTTCCAATATAATATTCATGATTAGTATTACATTCCCACCTGCCAATCTACACACTGCAATCAGAGAAATATTCAAGAAAATTTAAGTTTCTAATCCCAGAAGAAATTGGTTATCAACTAGGAGCTCCGGTTTGAGACTGGGAACAGGGACGATGTAGTTTTAGTTGTATATCGGGAAATTTTAGAGGGTGGGTTGTATGAGTGAAATGTGTATCTGGGGGGAACAAGGGTGGATGTAGTGTGTATGGATCTATGTGTGAAGTGTAGGGGGTATGTGAGTGTATATTGAATCGACGGTGGGTGTGGGGGGTTTCAGGTGGACGATGGTGGGGTGTGCGGTGGGGTTGGTGGCGTGGTGGATGCGTGCTGGAGGGAGCGTGGGTGGAGAGCAGCCACAAAAAAGGGCAGGGGGAGGCGGGGGTTATTTTGCAGAGTTAGGTGAGCACTTTGTGAAAATGTTGTGGCCATCTGGGGTCTGCGGGGCTGCTGGTACTTGTGGTGGTGACGCTGGTGGTAGTGGTGGTGATGGTGGGGCCTGGGGTGACGCAGTGACGTGATGGTATCCCCGACAATGCACCACCCCGCATGTTAACAACACTGAACCATCACAACACCGTACCACCATAAACTACACCATCACAAACTAATTCACCACAACAATCCCAAGTTAACCAACACAATTATGATATAACATCGGAACCACGTAAATTCATCAAATAGTGGGAGGATAAATTTTAAGCTACGAGATACTATACATATCTTATTCATGAAGGTACCCTAAGCGCCTGTAACGCCTCAAATGGAAGCTGGTCTAACATTTACAATACATCCCCACAAGATATTCTTAGGCCAATCCCTGGTCAGACAAGTAGCTTCCGAGTTAAATACGAACAAATACAATATCATACACATACAAAAACACACACACACACACACACACACACACACAAATACCAATCAGAGTGACAGCAGTGCAATACAGGGACGTACCGCTTCCCAGCACCACCAGTGTCACCCCAGGGTGTGGTCCCGCCTCCGGCACCACGGGGTCACTACCCGGTGGTGGTCCCGCCCCGGGGCCCACCAGTGTCACTATGGGGGGTGGGTACCTGCCTCACGGTTTCTGTGTACCCACTTAGGTCACGACCTGGTCGTTATGGAGGGCATGAAAACCCTATTTGGGGGAAGGCCAGGGGAGGGGGAAACACTGTTACCTGGGTCTACCTGGGGAGTGTTCCGAGGGTCAACGCCTCCATGGGGGACCCGGGACCAGATTTCCCAGGTGGATGCCCGATTACCCAGGTTTTTGGTGCTAGCCTACGCAGTCCAGCGTATGTACCACAGCCCGGCTGATGAAGCACTGACTTGAGAAACTTGCCGGGTCATTCTGGATAACAGCCAGGTCTGTTGAAAACCCCCTATACCTTTTGTCATACCTCTGATGAATTTGAAGTCTTTCTTCTCACGTAGCCCGGCCATGGGCGAGGCCGCCTGGTCAATCATATGTATAAGGAGGGCGATTAAGATATATGTGAACATTTGGGGTATCCTTATTGTTGGGCGAAACGTTTAAAAAAAAGCCATCTTTTGCACATGTCTTTCATCAACTTGTCGCTTTTTTATACCATTTTAAACAAAAAGGGGAGGACTTTTCCCCCTTAGTGTACTACTGAACCCTTGCCAAGAGAATAAGTCACTTAAAGAGAATCATTAATGGCTTTGTGTCTCTTGTTTTGAATGTTCTTGTTACCCTTTCCCAAAATTTTTTTTCCTCGCCGTTGAGATAATAGCTTTGCTGAGATCCTGACTGTAAACCCCTCTGACACTTGTTACTCCATATCTCTAATGCTGAACTTCCGCTTAATGTAATGATTGAGCGCCTGCAGCTAACAGGTAATCTTCAGGGAGTATTGTATTGAAGAAAGTGATAGGATTATGAAAAAAAAATAGAGCACTGCAGCAGGCTTACTGACCCATGCGAGGCACGTCCCTTAACCTACATTCTCTTCTAAGACGTAGAATGAGGAGATATGACAGAAGTGTATAATTGGAAGGTGGGCAAAAGGGAGATAAAAATAAGCTCTGAAAATGGATTCAAATTGGATAAAGAATGAATAAAGCAGGGGGGGGTGAGAAACAAAGCTCAAAGAACGAACGAGGGAAGGAGGAAGGAAGAGAAAAGCCAAGGAAAAATAGAAAAAGTGAATTAGGATATTCTGGCATAAAAAAGAAAACCCCGGGGGAGAGTGAAAAACATTGTAGAGGAAATGAAATGTAAAGGAAGAGTGGTGAGAAACAATGGAAAGGGATAAAATGGAAAGAAAAAAAGCCAAGACTGCAGGCCGTGTGTGTGTGTAGAGGAAGAGAGGCCGCTACTAA
The DNA here is from genome assembly GCA_009830355.1 of Cherax destructor. NCBI lineage: Eukaryota > Metazoa > Arthropoda > Malacostraca > Decapoda > Parastacidae > Cherax > Cherax destructor. The sequence goes on from WNWK01031534.1 coordinate 4,280, forward strand.
CAGAACCCAGAGGTCAGGTCACTGGATCGTGGGGTGAGGTCAAGGGTAAGCTGACCCTCAGGGTATTTGGCCACAAAGCTCTCAGTCAGTCAGCATGTATCTGCCTCTGTTGACTGTCTGACCACTGCCTCTTCCTTCCCGGACATACCGGCAACCTACAACAACTCTTCCTTCCTCATAGAGAGCGTTCCAACACAAATACGTTATAAAACAATGATACAAGCAAGTCATCTCAACAAGATATCTAGAACAATATTAACAACAAACACACACCCCACTGTATATGCACCCCCATTCAAGCCATAACTCCTAATGCTCGTATGTATATGTATAATATAGAGTGTTTAATATTATGTCTCGGCATTAGCATAAGTCCCACCCCAACCTGTTGGCCACCTGTTGACGGAAGACAAACAATGCCCATGAATATATACAGGCTTTGCAAAAAACCTTCGATGAGCGTGACTTTGGTGCAGAAGCACAAAATGCGTAACTGAGAAATAACCGAAAACTAGGCACATGGATATTCAGTTTCCTACCACACTGCAACCAAAATAAGATCGGGACTTCCAAAAGTGAAAGCTCTGTTTCAGAGGCACAGTACTGCCCCCAAAACCCTTTCCCCAGTCTCATATGACCTGGGTGGGTCAGGGCATTGGCTTAAGCCGGCGGGAGACTTGGGCTTGCCTCGCATGGGCCAGTAGGCCTGCTGCAGTGTTCCTTCTTTCTTATGTTCTTATATCTGACAAGACACACAAATCCTAGCAAATCCAGGCAGACGCAAACTAGGTTTCAATAGAAAATTAGACGTCACATAGAACGATACACACCACAACACTACACACATGCAACACAACATATCCCACGAAACACAACACCAAGTCTCGAGGATAACGATGAAAGACGCGGGCCCGTGTTTTTAGCGAGGCACCAAGGCGGACACTGCCAAGCAACATCCTGTCCAGCACTTCTCTGTTCACCAAGAACCATCATCAGTGCGAGAAGGCAGACATTTACCACCTGACCATATCAAGTCACGCCCGCGACCTACAACGTCTTGATGACCAGGGAGAAAGAAGCAGAAACGGATGTCTCACTAGAGATAAATGTGGAAGAGAAGGGGAAAAGAATGATGGGGAGGCATGGGGTGGAAGGGAAGTGAAGAGAAGGGGAAAAAAAATAAAGGGAAAGGGAGGTGTGAGAAAGGAAAGGGAAAGGGATAGGAGCAGATAGAAGGCGATAAAACTAAGTCAGTATAATGACAGAATACAGAAGATTCTCTTTCAGCGAGAAGGATAATGAAGAAAATGGCAGCGAGAGAGAGGGAGAGACTCAAAGGAGCAAGATAAATATAGAAAGAAAAAATGTTTGGTGGACAGTGAAAAGCAGGAAGCAGGGCGCAGAAGTGATGGAACTGGAGAAGGCAGGAAGGGAAATGACAGGAGCGAAATAGGGGGGATTTTAAGATTTTTCATGAGGAGAGAGTTTTATTGGGCATCTCCACTCATCCTTTCAGTAACATACCGCCATAAAACCAGTACATTACAACCTTGATAGATGACACACCATTGGCGATGTCAGCTACATCACTGCGTGTTTTGATATTCATGAAATAGCAATAACACGAATGCAAACAAATTTGCAGAATGGGTGGGGTTCGAATACATGGCAAGCAAGTCCTAAACTCGTAGGCCAGTGTGTTATCCATCGGACCACCGGCCTAATGATTCATCCATCTAGGTATATTTCCAAACTCCATAAGGAGGTTAGCATGGGCCCCTACTGTGATCCCAAATGCAGGTGTTTTCAGACGAATCCCACACCAGCATGACTTGCGTGCTCTAGCTCGAGTCCCTTCAAGCCTCCATCATCACCACGAAATCGTAATAACCCCAGAACAAATAAATAACAGAACGGGTGGGTCTCAAACCCATGGTAAGCGAGTCCTAAAACTCGCAGGGCAGTGTGCTAGTTAGATGACTCTTATTAGCCCATATGGTCCTCCATATTTACAAAAATCACTGCCTTTACAAATTACCATTATTTAATTTCAGGAAAACCCCAATACTGGAATTCTATATACTTATGTAACTGCTACATTCCAAGATAGTGTCGTAATATTCGTTTATCCTCTTGTACTGGTAACCTGAACGAGTCTTTCTCACAATACCTGAAGGACACCTCAAGGGCGTTTCTGGGGGACAATGACCCGCGGCCGAGTCCCGGATCAGGCCTCCTAGAGGATTAAGGCCTGATCAACTAGGCTGTTGCTACTGGCCGAAGGCAGCCCAACGTATGAACCACAGCCTGGCTGGAGTGATTTTTGATGTTCAGATTTGGGACCAGTCCCTCCAGGATTTTACAGTTGTAAATTATTATGAACCTTTCCAGCCTACGTTCCAGTTGAAGGAACTTCAAGTTTCAAGGTTCCCAGTAGTTCAAATGCTGAGTGAACGTATACGAGCAATGAAAGTTCTGTGTACATTTTCCAGATAAGCAGTCTCGCCTGCCTTGAAGGTGGCCGTCAGTATAAAGCAGTATTCTATGTTCTCGGTATCTCGCTTCGATTCGATGTGGTTCGCCGGTACTGTCCCGGCCGAGGTCTTGTCCAGTTTGTGACCCGGCACTCGGTATCCCGTCTTTCATTTTCAGTGCGGTAGTAATGGCAACATTGTTGTGATCCTTGAATACGATATCTCCCGATATCATTATCATACACGGGACCTTCACTTTATTGAATAATTTGAGTTTGTCCTGTACTCCGTTACAGGACAAAGCACCGTACTGTAACGCTGTAATAATTCACTACTGATTCAAACATTTCTCTCACTGAACTCATTCTCCACAACGTCTATATTCTTAACTAAAAATTTTCCTTGTAATTTGTTGCAATGTATCTGTTCTATTGTCTATATTTTTTTAGTGTGCTTCTATTTCTGCTGGTTCATCAGCTGTCTCAGTCTTTGCTATATTAGTATGAGATAGAATACACACAAACTTTATCAATATTTCCTCAAAATCTATTTCTTACATGTCAAGGTATTTTAATAATGAAAATAAGATACCAGACATTTTAAACAAATATCCAAAATTTTGCTTGCAACAGATAAGACAATTATAGATATAAATCTGCAGTATATATATTGTTCTCTTGTTAATCCTTTTGGGGCCTAGTTCATAGGCCTTTTGTGTATCCATGAGCTCTGCGCTACCATCCACAATAAACTACCCGCTTCGGCGGCAAATCCATCAGAGTAGGTAGGTTAAGATTAAGAGCGGAGAGAGGGGATGTGGGGATTGGGAGAGGAGGAGCGAGGGATGTAGGAAGAGAGATGATTAAGGGTGGTTGGTGGTAGGGAGGGAAGGTAAGGAAAGAAAAGATGAAGCAAGGAAGGCGCTAAGGAGGTGAGTGAGCGGGAGGTAAGAAGTGTGGGATAAGGAAAAGAGAAGGGAGGAGAGAGAGAGAGAGAGAGAGAGAGAGAGAGAGAGAGAGAGATACCTGGGGTGGGGTACACGATTGGATCTGCCGTGAACACATTTTAGTGCTTGTCAACCCCGGAGGTGGTGTTGGTAGTTGAAGTCGTGGTATCGACGGTGATGGTAGTGTAAGAGGTGTCGGTGGTGGTGGTGTAAAAGATGATTGTGGTAGTAGTGTAAGAGATGTCGGTGGTGGGGTCAACGCCCCCGCCGCCCAGTCTCAGGCCAGGCTTCCAAGTGGAACTGGGTCTGATCAGCCATGCTTTAAAAGATTGGTCTGAATACGACCAGGGAAGGTGACGATGTCAGAACCATCTACAGGTATACTAGAGGTATAGATGTTTTTCGTAGCTTGACTCCTCGAGTTGGTCTTCCCGGGAGATACATCATATCTTCATACCTTTGATGAGTTTCGAGCTTAAATCTCACTACCCTCCATCCATCTCTATTACTTGGCATATGCTGGTGTGACATGTCTGTAACTCTTTCTGTGTGTTCTCTCGCTCTTGCAGGCCGCCCTGAATACACTTTCTTTACTTGGTCTACCAGACTGTTGATGCTAGTGACCCCTCACGCCTACACGGTCATCACAACCACCGTCATCACATCTCCATCATTATCCGCGATGGGATAGTGATGGAGGTGATGGAGATGGAGAGAGAGAGAGAGAGAGAGAGAGAGAGAGAGAGAGAGAGAGAGAGAGAGAGAGAGAGAGAGAGAGAGAGAGAGAGAGAGAGAGAGAGAGATTATCTATTTGCAATTACCCACTTGGGGTCACAGGAGTAGAGGCAAACTGGTGGTGTCCGTCATTTTTAAATTCTCGTCAATATTTTTAAACCTCGCAATACCTGTTGCGCTGACGGGCGCACATTTCTTAAGTTCATTCTACTTGTAATATAATATATTTCTAAGAAAATATCGCCTGAAATTCTTTGTATACTAATTTTGTCCTCGACTATTCAACCTGCTACCAACCAATACCAGATACATTGCCAGCACAAGTATGGCAGTGTTCGAGAGGAAAATGGCCAGATTAATCAGGCTGTGATGGATACGTGGGCCTGCTGGCCGTCAACAGCAACAGCCTGGTTAACCAGGCAATAAAACATGAGGCCTGATCCCAGGCAGGGCCACGAGTCACAAAACTCTCGACACAGGTCACAGATAAATCACAAGTCCCGTCCGTTGTCAGTGAGTTCTGTCACAGCCTCTCGTGAACTTGTGAATCCTTACATTGCTTCCTTTTTTCTATTTTTTCGGTGAATGCAAATTTAATTTCCCTCAACTTTTTCTGTTTTTTTTTTAGGTCTTTTTTTAAGAGTGGGTTCAGTACGGCAGCCTATATCTCAATTTAGATCTAACATATATATTAAATAACGTCTAGCATTTGCATGCTTCATATAAAGGGCACGTAATGGTATGAGATGAGACGATGGTTAGAGATAAATGCAATTATATGTGACCATTACTGACGACGGGCTGTATAATCACTGCCTGTGGGAAACGTTGTCAATAAAGATTTCATACAACTGCATTTGTGTTTTCTTACACTCACATATTCAGTTTGTTTACTGTAATTGTTCCCAACGGCTCAGATATTAGACTATTACTTAATGATTCTTTGTGCGTTGTCGAGAACTCTAGGTACATTTTTACTGAGACCGTTAGTGCTTAGTAATATTTTTCTAGTCTAGGTAAGAACGTTAGCGTGTTTTGAATATTTTATATATCTTTTAAATATGATTAAGAATCTTTTGGACAGGTTGATAAAATTTTGGTATGTTTCCATAGCCTACAAGTGACAAAGATAGTGCGTTCTCTCTTGATAAACGCCATCTTTAGCTAGCCTCTTCCTGCTGCTGCTGCTGCTGCTGCTGCTGCTTCACGAGCTCGTATAAGCTACTGTCACCAGTGTTAGAATTGGCTGCCCGTCCAGTGTTGCTCTGGCATGTAATCTGTGGCTGCATGCAATGATGACGGCGGTGATGGGGCGGCAACAAAGGAAGAAGGTAGTGTCAGTTCGAACCACTCCTGGTATGTCAACACAATCTGACTTTGTGCTGTCAACTAAGTTGAATGTCCAAACCGTCCTCAAAATACACCGTTCGTCTGCTAACGCGTTTACTTGCATCAATTTCTGAACGACCTAAGCGAACAAGAAAATTATATATTTACTGTTTTACGTTAGGTTACCTGAATTTAAATTATCCTATTCTCTTCGCTTAGACACTTGCTGCACTGGATAATCCCGACAATTAGAGGTCACAGGTAGCTGTTAAAGTCGCAGATAAGTCGCATTATTATATTTACGGGAAGCGCTAAACCTGTTGTGGTCATGTAGCGCCTAGGGAATGGGAAACAATCAGGATCGATATAAGGATCAAGAACCCTTCGCTCTGGTTCATACGTTGGATTGCGTGCGGACAGCACTACCAGCCAGGTTGATCAGGCCTTGATCCTCCAGGCGGCCTGATGTGGGACCGGACCGCGCGGGCATTGACCCCCAGGAAGCGTCGTTCAGGTAAGGCACCCCCTTTCCTTGAAGGGACAGATAATCCACAAGACTTATCTGTCTCATCTGTCAGTTTTTTTTTAGTCTCAGGATGGTAAGTAGAACGAATTAGACGAAGGGTGGGGAAGTGGCGGTCTACCGGCCTCTGGTAACTACGTGGCTATGGTTCGGGGAAGGGCTTTCTGGCTGACTTACTGTCAGGCTATTGGTGCTTGCAGCATGTAGTCCAAGGAAAGCCTCACAAGCTCGTTGATCTGAAACAGCCTATTCCTAAATTTGTACGAAGCCTATAAATTCAAAATTTAAAATTTCCTCCTTGTCAAATTTTTTACTATACACATAAATTTTGGTGTATGCAAACATTTTACACGGCTCTCAAAAGTAGATATAATCGCATCCTATTGATAGGGCTTAAAAAATGGGGGTCAAGAGCTATGTCTCGACCCTAGCAAGCACAACCAGGTGAGCACACACGGTCATAAAATGTGGTCCAGTGCTCCGACGTTTCCATTTTCTTGGTGATGAGTGTGGCTCTCTGGATTAATTCTTTCTTCCTCCTCCCTCCTTCCTTCCTGATCCCATCTCCTTTCTTCCCTCCATTCTTTCTTCATTTCTCCCTTCCTTCTTCCTCCGGCCTTTCTTTAACACCGTCTTCCACCTTCTTTCTTCACCCAGTTTTTCAGTTCGGTCTCCTCCTGTTCTTATGTTCTCACCCGCGCGCGCGTGTGCGTGCGTGTGCGTGCGTGTGTGTGTGGTTGTAGTGATGTTGGTGGTGTGGCTAGTAATTGTGGAGGCAGGTGTACGTGGCGGTAGTAACACCCTCAGTGTGTACCCTGTCAAACGAGCCAAGTTGATGATAACGGCCAGCTCATACGATGATGGTGGCTGCGATAACGATGGGAACGGTCTGCTTAATGGGAGTGATGGCTGTAATGTTGAGACTTGCCAAGACCTTGAGTGTTGTCTTGATGAAGTATTAGTGATGAGTATGAAGGTGGTGTCGGTGCTGGGTGGTGATTGTGACTTCTGGGTGGTTGTAACTATGGCTGGTGATGTTGGTGATGATAGTGATAACATTGGAGGTGGTGTTGAAAAATGAAGGTAGAAGTGGTGACTACAACTGCTAATGCTGGTGAAAACAATTGTTGGTGTGGTGGTGGTGATACTGACTGGTGATGTACTGTTTATGTCTGGTGGTGGTGGTGGTAACGCACAACACATGTCTTGTGGGGTTGGTGGTGATAAAAATGACTATCAAGACAGAACGCGAAAATTGTAAGATATAAATATGCCAACGAAGTATACGCTAAGAAATCGCAACAAACACAAACTCCTCAGCTGTGATTCTTGGCCTTCACCTGTAGTGTGAGCGACTCACTCTCTATGTAGCATCTTCTCTTCTTTCTTAATGGCATGTGTGTGGAGCATACTTCTGGTGCCATTGAGCTCATCCTCTCGAGACACTGGTTTAAATCCATGCTATTCATACTTTTTTCCCCCAGCTTATTTTAGCAAGGTCATTTTTTGGTCGCAGTTAATGCATTTATTGTTGAAATTGAATTCGATGAATACATCCTCTGGAGTGCGTTGGGCTGCTCAAGTCCAGTGTATATGCAGGTCTGAAATTCAATTAGGTCCGAGTTTGCTGTGTTTGACATCGTTATGTCCACACCAAATCCCCCATTATTTGTGTATTTTCCTTTGTGATCGATCCCACTAACTGCTGAATTATGCTGCCTTAACGGTTCATTTGTATTTTACTTCATAAAAATGTCTCGTGAAAATTCTCTGCTAATATAACAATTGTTATATTCGTCTATTTTTAGTTACAAACTGAAATCACCAAGCAGCAAAATAAATGGAACGGATTTTAAAGGTTTTCAAGGCGGTGTTAATTTTTCACAGCTGATCTCTTATTTAGACTACTGGGAAGTTATATCAGGTGATTTATATACAAAGACAATAACTAAATTTTTATTTTCAAGTTTCACTGCCAAAACTTCGACTATTTCATTTGTGATGTTAAGTAGGTCAGTGCAAATTAGCTACTCTAATACGCAGCCCTTAATGTGTGTCTTTGTGAACGCTTCAAACATTGCTTCTGACTCAGTGAGGAGTCCACTAATACAAGGTATTTTGTTCTTCTTACTTGGTTTAACACCTGTTTGGAAAAATAAATTATGTTACATTTGTGGCACCCATTGACTTTGTTTCCAGTCCAACATAGCCCCTAGGTGGTGATACGTTGTTGTTGTTGTTTGTTGCTTATATGCACTAAAAAATCTATGTCGTCTGAATAGTTGTAATGAACTTGTTCAATTTGATGTTCAAGTGACCTAACTCGCCTCGTTCCCTGCATTTCTCACACACGAACTGCCCATATTTGCAAACGCCGCAGGCATAGTACTAACACATTTCTTTTTCATTTTGTACTAGCTTTTGCCTTTTCATTTGAACTGTCAGTGATAATTCCTGTACTGCTTGTGAGTGCATCTGGGCTTTCTCAATTCCTTTTCTCCGATTTCTTCCGTTTGATTTGATAGTTTTCCTTCGTAGGTCTAGTTTCTCCAGAACCCTGGGCAGTATCACTATCCAAGTCTGGACCCAGGCCACTTCTTTCTTCCTCTATGTCTACATTTGTACCTCTGAGACTGCATAATCGTTTTCCATCGATTTATCCTAATCTGAATTGGTATTTTGTTCATATTGCTATTATAAGGGACTCTACTGGTTTCCCTCTCCTCTTCCTCTGATGTATTCTTAATAAACAAAACTGGGTGCCTCAGCAGTGTACTTCTTCCCTACTTTCTACAACAGTGTGACCAAAAGGTAGATATACATCACTGTCAAGTCAATCATATTTCAGTCAGAAGTGGAAGATTTCAATACGTTCTTTTAAGGGAAGGATGGGAGTCGGAAGGTTAAGGACAGTCCCCAGGGAACCCTGAATCCGCAACAGATTAATGAATTGTCAAAATCTGAGCCAGACTCAGCTGCAGTGGTCCACCAGACGCTGCCTACCAATCTGGCCAGCAGAACTATTTCTCCTCTTTTATTCTCCTCACATTTATTCGTTGCTATTCTCATAGACAAACTGTTTTCTTGCCGTGATAACCCCTCTTAATTGACGTAATTTCATGTGGTCTGGTAATAGCCGATGCATACATGTAATTGTTGTAATTAAAGTAACTGATGCATTTATTTTCTTAGCGAGGTGCTAAGAGGCTGAGTTATCAACAGCTGTGAATAACAGGTCTTAATACCCTTGAGTCTCCTATTATTATCATTATTATTGTGCTGCTGCTGCTGTCGCCACTGTCGCCAACACAGCCTTCTCCTCCACCAGCTCCTTCCCCTGGACATCAACCACCACCACTTCCTTCAACTGTTCTCTTCCTCAATTTCACCCACGCCCAACTACCTGGAGAGTGTTCAGAGGGTCAATGTTTTCGCGACCCTGTCCCAGACTAGGTTTCCCGGTGGATGGCCTGATTAACCAGTCTGTTAGTGCTAACCGCAAGCAGTCCAACATAAGCACCACAACCCGGCTGATCAGGCACTGACGTGAGACGTTTGTCCAGTTCTTTCTTGAAGACAGCCAGGGGTATACTGGTATCCCCGTATGAAAGAAGAGAGGACGTTAAACTGTTTCACCTCAGTGTACTCACTGCACCCCTGCTTTACACTGGAGGTATTTTCACCGTCTACCAAGCCTCTTACTTTCATTTCACCCATCTTAGTCCCACCCTCAGCCTCATCCGAGCGGAAACTTCTGGTGTGGGCTCTTCCATGGGAACAATAATACAGACCGCCTCCTGCAGGGTTTTAACTGTAGCAGTTGGTCTCTTCGACGGCGGTGGGTGGGTGAGGGAGGGGTCAAATGGATATACCTTTGATGAATACCGAGTTTTTCTACTCCCAAATTATGCTTCCTGTATTATCAGTACACTGTACTGCTGGGAATTAATCTGCTGCTGACTAAGACTCAGTCTAGTCAGTACAATGTACTGCTGAGGCATCAGTCTGCTGCTGATCAGGATTTAATCTTCCGAGTATGATGAGACGCCTTCCGGTGACGTATCTACCTGGAGTTTATATGGAGGGTGTACCGAGGATCAACGCCCCCGCGGCCCACATCACCATTCAGGGCAGGTGAAATCGCAGATCTAGAGAATGTACAGAGAACTTTTACTTCACATATAAGTTTCGTCAAATACCGCTTAGAAGCACTTGACTTGTACTCACTGAAGAGCAGGCCAGATACATCATAATCTACACCTGGAAAATCCTGCACACAGAAATCACTCCCTATGAAAGCAAAAGACTTGGAAGGCGATGCAACATACCCCCAGTGAAAAGTAGGGCGCCATTAGTACACTAAGAGAAAACACAATAAGTGTCCTGGGCCCAAGACTCTTCAACAGCCTCCCACCAGCCATAAGGAGGATTACCAATAGACCCCTGGTTGTCTTCAAGAGGAAGCTGGACAGATACCTAAAGTCAGTGTCGGATCAGCTGGGCTGTGGTTCGTATGTTGGACTACGTGCGGCCAGCAGTAACAGCCTGGTTGATCAGGCCCTGAACCACCGGGAGGCCTGGTCATGGACCGGGCCGCGGGGCGTTGATCCCCGGAACACCCTCCAGGTAGGCCTTCCGGTGGATCAGGGCCAAATCAACCAGGCTGTTACTGCTGGCTGCACACAGTCCAACGTACGAACCACAGTATACATAGAACAGACAGTATAATATATATTGAATTTATATTATACCTCATATATATATATATATATATATATATATATATATATATATATATATATATATATGTGTACATGTATATACAAAGCGGTATTCGTGACGCTCAGTAAGTGTGAAGGGGCCAAGACTTTTCAGTGTCCTCTCTTCTTACATTACCTATAGACCCATGGTTGTCTTCAAGAAAGAACTAGACAAGTTTCTCGAGTTAGTCCCTGATCAGCCAGACTATGGTGCTTACTACAATCCGGCTGATCAGGCCATCCACGAGGAGGCCTGGTCTGGGACCGGGACGGAGAGGACGTTGACTGAATACTCCCCAGGCAGACTCCAGGTAGGAAGACTCTTAGGCTCCGACATACCTGTTACCGGTTTCGAGGGATCCTCTACTCTCCCAGCCCATCCTGAGGTCTGGGATTCCTGCTGACCGCCTGGTCAACCAAGCTGTTAGTGCTTGTGGTCCTCATACCAAAACAGCCCTCACAACTCGGCTGATCCAGCACTTGCAGATGGTGGTGGTTCAGTTTCCTCTCAACGGTCTCTTCTTCATCCCTTCTTCCCTTCCTCTGCTACTGCTGCTGCTTTGTTACTATTGCTATTACTGATACTATCTTATTACTGCTACTTTTTACTATATCTGCTGCTAATGCTACTGACGATGATATTACTACTGCTGCTATTACAGCTACTTCTTCGATGCTGCCATTACTATTGCTACCGATGCTGTAATTACTTCTGCTATAATTATTACTACTGCTATTACTCCTGCTTCTGTTGTTGCTGTTGCTGCTGCTGATAAAGGAAGGTTCCTTGATGGTGGTGAAGGGCTCTTGATCTCAGGAATTGAACCTGCGCTCCAATTCCTTGAATCGAGGTTGAATGCCATTGCCCCAGGCACTGTATGACCCCCCCCACACCGTACTGTTTACCGCTCCCCAGTGAATACAATAATACTAATAATACTGCTGCTACTACTACTGATGTTGCTTTTCCTACTATTACTACTACTGCTGTTGCTGCTTTTGCTACTACTATTACTGTTGCTGCTGCTCTTACTGCTGCTGCTATTACTATTACTACTGCTATTATTGCTGTTATTGCTGCTGTTGCTGCTGCTGGGAACCTGGCCACGACACTGGTGTACTTGACGACACGAACCAAATGTTGGCACCAGTTTTTATTCTTAAAAGGCAAAACACGTCATAAGCTAAGATAACAAACCACAGTTTTTCATTCAACGTCTTTATAAACAGAGACGCTTATGAGATCCCACTGAAATTAATCACCAAGCTTCCCACTTGGACGCTTAAGTAAGTGGGTGGAGGGGGGGATGGAAAAGTGGGTGACAGATAAGTAAGTGAGTGGACGGATAAGAGAGTGACGGATAAGTAACTAGGTGATGGGTAAACGGGTGAGTGGGAGGGTGGGTAAGTGGGAAGGCGGATAAGTGGTGGGCGGATAAGTGGGTGGGTGGATAAGTGGGTGGGGAGACGGATTTTTAAGTGGGATAAGTAGGTGGGCGGATAAGTAGGTGGGCGGATAAGTGGATGGGTGGGTGGATAAATGGGTAGGAAGACGGATTTTTAAGTGGGTGGACGGATAAGTGAGTGGAAGGTGAGAGATAAATGGATAGATCAGAGAATGAATAGGTGATAATGGGCAGACCAGTGAGTGAGAGGTGAATGAGAAGGCTGACCGGTGAGTGGGCACATCGGTGAGTGGATGAATCAGTGACTGGAAGGGGAGGGGGGTGGAGGTAATGAAGTGAAGCATTTGTCAAAGAGAACATACCGGGACACACACAGTCTCCTCAGAGAACCAGTAAACACAACACTTACTCGCATACCATAACACAACTCTTACTGGCATACCATAACACAACTCTTACTCGCATACCATAACACAACACTTACTCGCATACCATAACACAACACTTACTCGCATACCATAACACAACACTTACTCGCATACCATAACACAACACTTACTCGCATACCATAACACAACACTTACTCGCATACCATAACACAACTCTTACTCGCATACCATAACACAACACTTACTCGCATACCATAACACAACACTTACTCGCATACCATAACACAACTCTTACTCGCATACCATAACACAACACTTACTCGCATACCATAACTCTTACTCGCATACCATAACACAACTCTTACTCGAATACCATAACACAACTCTTACTCGCATACCATAACACAACTCTTACTCGCATACCATAACACAACTCTTACTCGCATACCATAACACAACTCTTACTCGCATACCATAACACAACTCTTACTCGCATACCATAACACAACTCTTACTCGCATACCGTAACACAACTCTTACTGGCATACCATAACACAACTCTTACTGGCATACCATAACTCTTACTGGCATACCATAACACAACTCTTACTGGCATACCATAACACAACTCTTACTCGCATACCATAACACAACTCTTACTCGCATACCATAACAACTCTTACTCGCATACCATAACACAACTCTTACTCGCATACCATAACACAACTCTTACTCGCATACCATAACACAACTCTTACTCGCATACCATAACACAACACTTACTCGCATACCATAACACAACTCTTACTCGCATACCATAACACAACTCTTACTGGCATACCTTTACCTTTGATATACCTTTGAAGAGTTTCGAGAGTATCTACTCTCTGAGCCCGGCCATGGGCCAGGCTCGTCTGGTGCTTGCCTGGTCAACCAGGCTGTTGCTGCTGGAGGCCCGCTGCCCCACATATCCATCACAGCCTGGTTGATCTGGCACCTGGTGAAGATATTTGTCCAGTTTCCTCTTGAAGGCTTCTACACTGGTTCCAGCCGTGTTTCGGATATCTTCTGGTAAGATGTTGAATAGTCTGGGACCCCGGATGTTAATACAGTGCTCCCGTATTGTCCCCACCGCACCCCTGCTCCTCACTGGATTTATTTTACACTTTCTCCCATATCTCTCACTCCAGTATGTTGTTATGGCAGTGTGCAGATTTGGGACCAGGCCCTCAAGTACTTTCCATGTATATATTATCATGTATCTCTCTCTCCTCCGCTCCAATGAGTACATGTTCAAGACTTGAAGGCGTTCCCAATAATTTAGATGTTTCAATGGCTCAATGTGAGCCGTAAACGATCTCTGGATTTGTTCCAGCTCTGCTATTTCTCCTGCCCTGAACGGGGCCGTCAGCACTGAGCAGTATTCTAAGTGAGGGAGCACTAGCGATTTGAATAGTGTCACCATCGGCATTATTTCCCTTGTTTTGAAAGTTCTCAATACCCACCCCGTCATCTTCCTGGCTGTTGTGATCTTTGTCTTGTTATGGTCTTTAAACGACAGATCAGCAGACATAATTATTCCCAAGTCCTTTACGTGTTCCTTTCGTTCTATGTGGTGACCCTCTTGCGTTTTGTATATAGTGTTCCTTTTGAGTTCTTCATTTTTCCATACCTAAGCAGCTGAAACTTATCACCATTGAACGTCATGTTGTTCTCCACTGCCCATTGGAAGACCCTGCTTATGTCCTCCTGTAATTTTTTAGTGTCCTCTACCGTAGTGACTTTCATGCTTATTTTAGTGTCATCTGCAAATGATGATACAAAAGTGTGCTGGGTGTTTTTATCTATGTCTGCTATGAGGATTAGAAACAGCAGAGGTGCCAGGACAGTGCCTTGGGGCACTGAGCTTTTGACATCGCTGATGCTGGATCTTGCCCTGTTCGCTACTACTTTTTGTGTTCTTTGTGTTAGGAACTCAAAATCCATCTGCCTACCTTCCCGTAATGCCTATGGCCCTCATTTTGTGCGCTATCACTCCATGATCGCATTTGTCAAACGCCTTTGCAAAATCTGTGTAAATCACATCTGCGTTTTGGTCGTCCTCCAATGCCTCTGTAATTCTGTCATAATGGTTCAGCAGCTGTGACAGGCATGATCGACCCGCTCTAAAGCCATGCTGGTTCGGGTTATGTTGGTTGTGCTGGTCCATGAACTTTGTAATCTGCCGTCTCATCACTCTTTCAAAGATTTTTATGATGTGAGAAGTGAGGGCTACTGGTCTGTAATTTTTAGCTAGTGCTCTACTACCTCCCTTATGCAAAGGAGCTATGTCTGCACTCTTTAAGGCCTCTGGAATTTCACCTAGATCTAAGCTCTTTCTCCACAGAATACTAAGGGCTCTTGCTAATGGTACTTTGCACTGCTTTATAAATAAAGCATTCCATGAATCTGGTCCAGGTGCTGAGTGAGTGGGCATGTTGGCCATTTCTTTTTGAAATCTATGGGATTTGTACTAATGTCGGTTAGGTGGTCTGCGCAGCCTTCTGCTGGAGTGAAAAAATATTTCTGCATTTTCTACCTTGCTGTCATTTAGTGGGTTGCTGAACACTGACTCATACTGTTCTTTTAGAATTTCACTCATTTCCTGTTCATCGTCCGTATACGAATCTCCTCTCAATAATGGTCCAATTCTACAGGTAGTTCTTAGCTTGGATTTTGCATAGGAGTAGAAATATTTTGGGTTTCTTGCAATATCCTGTATGGCTCTTTGTTCCCTTTGTACTTCTTCTGTCAGGTATGACATCTTAAGTTTTTGCTCTAATTCCGTGATCTCTCGGTTAAGGCTATCTCTCTTCTGTTCCAACATAACTGTGTTTTTCAGCAATTCAGTAACCCGTTTTCTTCTCCTGTACCATCTCCTACGCATACCATAACTCTTACTGGCATACCATAACTCTTACTGGCATACCATAACACAACTCTTACTCGCATACCATAACACAACTCTTACTCGCATACCATAACAACACTTACTCGCATACCATAACACAACTCTTACTCGCATACCATAACACAACTCTTACTAGCATACCATAACACTTACTCGCATACCATAACAACACTTACTCGCATACCATAACACAGCTCATCCTTGTGCCACGAGTGATACCCGTGTACATATGACGTTTCTTGATGCTGCTAGCTAATGCATTGCTAGACGTTTTGAGGCTTCATTTTCTTTTGGTTAAATATTTGTTTTGTGTTTACTTGTGACGTGCGCTGAGTACACAATTTAAAAAAAATTATTCGTCGTTCATCCACAACCATTTTTTCTGGAGTAGCGGATTGGGGTCCCGGCAACCGATTAGTTTTCAGGTTTATACATCAACCAATTGGGTGAGAACTTGTCCCCAGTCGAACTGATGTTATGTTTTCACACTTGCTTGGGGGCAGACTCTCACTAAGGCTGACTGAGTACACACATGCTGGTCTCTTTGTATGAGGTGAAAAACCAAATGCAGTGAGTAAACTCACTTTGCTCTCTCGTTCATTAAAATTTTGGTTGCTCTGCTGCACTCTATATATACAGTAAATGTTGTGGAGGGAATATACGGGTACTAAAAAAAAACTTCCCATATGTGCTTACCTTTATTTTCTGAAAGTTTATTTCTGGTCTGGAGACTTGATTAACGGCCAGATACTACCGGCCTTACTCAGTGTACCTGTGTTCTTAATATTACTTAAAACTGGTGGCAGTGCGCTATTCGAATCTATAATAAAGTGGCGAATTTTTTTTTATCACCAGTGGAACTAAATAACGCTGAAAACCAGTCACAGGTGGGGGCTACATCACTCTGAAAGGAACGTTCAAAACTTGCTGTATAAACACCTTGTCCCTACTTTTTTTTTTCAATTACCAGGGACCCTTTCTCCCTTCCCTACCCTCGACCTGTCCATTACTTCACTGCGTCCCTCCGGCCCATCCTTCAACTGAGGAAGCAAGCAGTAATTATTGAGCCAGCGACCCTTGCCACCACCACCGTACTAACACACCAGGAACCATCCCACCAACGCCGCTACCACCACCACAACCACGCTAAGTTATTATTCCACCACCACCACAACCAAGTCAAGTATACGTCTCATCACTTCCACAGTACCCCTGCCACCATCACAACTACAAGTGCTCTTGTCGCCGTCGCCACCACCTTTACAACTACCACCTTCTCAGGAACCCTTGTCATCGCCATCACCGTTACACCATGCACCCTAGCATCTACCACCAACAGTATGCACCACATCACACCAGGTACCATTGCATCTATTATCACACCAGGAACCATCGCCACATCTTGAATACAAGGGAAGTTTTCACCACACCAGGAAGCCTCAGCGCCCTTGGAGCCCAGATGGGCAATCTTGAGAGAGTGCCAGAGTAAGACTGGCACCGGAAGCTGCGCCACAGCTGGCAGATAAGATCACACACACTCACCCAGAACACCGGGAAACAATAAATACAAGAATGGTTTGCGCCCCTAAAAGTAACACCAATTTAGACGGTTTAACTCATGTAAACATTTCTAAAGAGAATGACTCGCATACGAAAGACTTTTCTTTGGAACCAGCTGTGTAGATACTGCTTTAGGTCACGTGTCAGAGACCTTGAGGGAAATTAACCAGTTTCTGCCAGTTATATTCTAGAGTGAACCCGAAAAATTCCTCGAGTAGGTTCCTGATCAGCCGGGCTGTAATGCCTAAGTTGTACTACGTGCCGCTATAACCAACAACCTGATAACGATACAATACAATACGAAAGCGCAGCATAAAGTACCTAGGCAAGGATTGAAAATGATGGTCCCATCAAATGATCCCACTCTCCCTGATATCACACCTTTAGAAGTCTTTTTGTGGGGGGTTGTGAAATATTATTTTCCAGATACCAGCAGCTGACATGAAAACACTGCTTTAGAATAAATGACGGAATCTAAAAGCCGCACAAGAAATGCTGGCCATTACGTGGAATGAAAATCAAGTATCAATCAGATGTGTTACGGTCCAATAGAGGTGCACATGTTAAGCTTTTGTAGAGAAGACAACAGTGAAGCTGTATAAAACTCCTATTAGTTCGGCTATAATATACAGAAAATTGCGTTTTCATATCTGTTACCACTTGTAAAAAAAAAATTGTTAAGGAAATTTGTTGATACTGCATAATTTTTGACAGGGTACACCGATAACACGACGAAAAGCCTCGATCAAATGACCGTATCTCGGACGCTAGCGCATTCGGTCCCAGACTGAGGGCCGTGGTACGGGTGGAAACATTTGGACGTGTTTCCTTAAGAGACCCGCGGTCCATGTTCACCTAGCAGTAAATAGGTACCTGGGTGTTAGTCGACTGGTGTGGGTCGCATCCTAGGGACAAGATTAACCTAATTAGCCCGAAATGCTTTGCATAACAAGGGGCTTTCTATATAGTATGTCATTGATGTCAGGTAGGTCTGTATACGTTGTATCATGTACTTGTAAAAATAAATATTATTATAATAAGTGTCTGACATAATGCCTCATCAAAAGCAATTTTAAACTTAAAATCGTGACCCAAAATAATACAAACATTGAAATATTTCCGCGAGGATGCTGAGACTGGCATTGTGTGTAGCGGACAACAGATCCGATGGAGGTGTTTCTATTTACAGAGCTCAGCCTTAGGTGGCGACATCAATTTGAAGTTGACGTAAAACAAACTTGTTTGGTGGTACCTCCACGGCCAACGTTATCCCTACACCCC
>WNWK01031535.1:0-22632 GCA_009830355.1 Cherax destructor
CCTCCATGGATAACGTTTTTGTCTCCACAGATACTCATGCACCACTCACCTTTTTCCTTCATCAATTCTATGGTTAACCTCATCCTTCATAAATCCATCCGCTGACACATCAACTCCCAAATATCTGAAAACATTTACTTCTTCCATAATCCCTCTCTCCAATGTGATATCCAATTTTTCTTTATTTAAATCGTTTGATACCCTCATCACCTTACTCTTATCTATGTTCACTTTCAACTTTCTACCTTTACACACTCTCCCAAACTCGTCCACTAACCTTTGCAACTTTTCTTTAGAATCTCCCATAAGCACAGTATCATCAGCAAAAAGTAACTGTGTCAACTCCCATTTTGCATTTAATTCTCCAAAATTTAATCCACCCCTCTCCCCAACACCCTAGCATTTACTTCTTTTACAACCCCATCTATAAATATATTAAACAACCATGGTGACATCACACATCCTGTCTAAGACCTACTTTTACCGGAAGTAATCCCCTCTCCTACACACCTAACCTGAGCCTCACTATCCTCATAAAAACACTTTACAGCCTTCAGTAACTTACTACCTATTCCATACACTTGCAACATTTGCCACATTGCTCCCCTATCCACTCTATCATATGCCTTTTCTAAATCCATAAATGCAATAAAAACTTCACCTTTATCTAAATACTGTTCACATATATGCTTCACTGTAAACACTTGATCTACACATCCCCTACCCATTCTAAAGCCTCCTTGCTCATCTGCAATCCTACTTTTGTCTTACCTCTAATTCTTTCAATAATAACCCTGCCATACACTTTACCTGGTATACTCAGTAAACTTATTCCCTATAATTTTACACTCTCTTTTATCCCCCTTCCTTTATATAAAGGAACTATACATGCTCGCTGCCAATCCCTAGGTACCTTCCTCTTTCATACATTTATTAAACAAAAATACCAACCACTCCAGCACTATATCCCCTGCTTTTAACATTTCTGTCATGATTCCGCAATTCCAGCTGCTTTACCCCCTTTCATTCTACGTATGCCTCACGCACCTCCCCACACTCACATCCTGTTCTTCTTCACTCCTAAACGATGTTGTACCTCCTGGCCAGTACATGAAATTATCGCCTCCCTCTTTTCATCAACATTTAAAAGTTCCTCAAAATATTCCGCCATCTACCCAATACCTCCAGCTCCCCATCTACTAACTCCCTACTCTGTTTTTAACTGACAAATCCATTCGTTCCCTAGGCTTTCTTACCTTGTTTATCTCACTCCAAAATTTTTCTTGTTTTCAGCAAAATTTCTTGACAGAGCCTCTCCCGTTCTTTCATCCGCTCTTCTTTTGCACTCTCTCACCACTCTCTTCACCTTTCTTTTACTCTCCATATACTCTGCTCTTCTACTAACACTTCTGTTTTGTAAAAACCTCTCATAAGCTACCTTTTTCTTTTTATCACACCCTTTACTTCTTCATTCCACCACTCACTCCTCTTTCCTCCTGCACCCACCCTCCTATAACCACAAACTTCTGCCCCACATTCTAATACTGCATTTTTAAAACTATCCCAACTCTCTTCAACCCCCCCACTACTACTTGCACTAGCCCACCTTTCTGCCAATAGTTTCTTATATCTCACCCTAACTTCCTCCTCCCTTAGTTTATACACTTTTACCTCTCTTACTTGCTGTTGCCATTTTCTTTTGTCCCATCTACCTTTTACTCTAACTGTAGCTACAACCAAATAATGATCTGATATATCCGTTGCCCCTCTATAAACATGTACATCCTGAAGCCTACTCATCAACCTTTTATCCACCAATACATAATCCAACAAACTACTTTCCTTACGTGCTATATCATACCTTGTATATTTATTTATCCTCTTTTTCATAAATATGTATTACTTATTACCAAACCTCTTTCTACACATAGCTCAATTAATGGCTCCCCATTTACATTTACCTCCTGTTCTACATAATTTATTATTTCTGGAATTCCGCTAGTATCTTCCTGAGTAAAAACTGAGAGGAAGTAAGTATTGAAAATTTCACACATATCCTTATCACTGTCCGTGATCTGTCCTGAGTTACTCTTAAGTGGGCCTATCTTGTCCCTAATCTTACTTCTGTATACCTGAAAGAACCCTTTTGGGTTAGTCTTCGAATCCCTTGCGACCTTAGCCTCATAATCCCTTTTTGCTTTTCTTATTCCTTTTTTTATTTCTCTCTTTAATTGAAAATATTGATTTCTTATCTGTCCATTCCCTCTTTTGATACGCCTATATATGCCTCTCTTTCGACCAATGAGATGTTTTAATCTATTGTTCATCCATTTAGGATAATTTTTGTTTGATCTAATTTCCCTACTCGGAACAAAAGTTGTCTGGGCAGCTAGAACTATGCTCTGGAAAACGTCATATTGGCAACCAAAACCACCTACCTGACCCATAGTCAGGTCATCCCAATTTAGCCCACCTAGGTAATTTCTCAGCTCCATGAAGTCGGCTACACGAAAGTCTGGAACAGAGACTTGATTGCAGTTACCTGGATAATTCCATAATATATTAAAACTAAGTGATTTGTGGTCGCTTTCCCCAAGCTCTTCATTAACCTCAAGATTATTAATTAGTGATTCTTTGTTAGCAAGAACCAAATCAAGCAAGTTGCTACCTCTAGTTGGTTCTGTCACAAACTGTTTTAAAAAACAATCCTGAACCGTATCAAGAAAGTCACTAGACTCAAGATTACCTGTCACATTGTTCCAATCAATTTGTCTAAAGTTTTCATATCTAGACACCTTATGAATTTCGTCCCATAGCAGCTTACCTCACTCCCTATCCAGACTTGGGGGCCTGTAAATCACACCCAAAATTAATTTTTCACGACCCTCGAGAAACTCTAGCCAAACAGATTCTGTGTCCGCTGTTTCTAATCTTATATCTTGTCTAACACAACAATTTAAATTATCTCTGACATACATTGCCACTCCACCACCCTTCCTGTTGACCCTATCAGTGTGGAATATAGTTTGTAACCCTCAATGTTGCACTCAGAAGGCATTTCTCTATCTTTCAGGTTGAACCAGGTCTCTGTTATAGCAATAATATCTATATTACCTGCACTTGCAAGTAATCTTAGCTCATCTATCTTATTTCTTAGACTCCTACTATTTGTATAGTAAACCTTAAGGGAGCTAGTCACACGTTGCCCTCTACTATCTCTCTTTGATTGTTGATCAATTGCTTTGCCTTTACAAGCAACTTTATTTTGAATCTTATCGTTTAAACATATTCCTGGGGTATCCTGGTAATATCTGCTGTTTCCAACCCTAATACTACAGCCTGATTGTTTCCCACAAACACCCATACCTCTATAATCTATCAGTTTAAAGTCCTAGACAAGTCTCCAATGACCCCCTCAATCGAATCGGCTAATGCAACCACTCCAGCCCCAGAGAGATGAACCCCATCCCTTGCATACATATCACGTTTGCCATAGAATTTGTCCCAGTTATCAATGAATGGAATTGCAAGTTCCTTGCAATACCTGTCCAGCCAGCAATTTATACCAATTGCCCTAGACATCCATTCATTGCCCACTCCCTTTCTAGGCAAAATGCTACATATGATTGGGATCCCTCCCTTAGACCTAACTACTTCTATGGCTGACCTATACTTATCTAGTAGCTCCTGTCTTCTGCCCTTCCCAGTGTCATTACCACCAGCACTAAGAC
The DNA here is from genome assembly GCA_009830355.1 of Cherax destructor. Taxonomy (NCBI): domain Eukaryota; kingdom Metazoa; phylum Arthropoda; class Malacostraca; order Decapoda; family Parastacidae; genus Cherax; species Cherax destructor. Next base: position 3,732 of record WNWK01031535.1, read on the forward strand.
AGATAATAGGCTTGTTCCCATTGCCTGACATAATATTATCCAACCTGCTGACTATGTCACCAACACCAGCTCCTGGGAGGCACACCCTCTATCTGACCTTCCTGTCTCTGTTACAAAAAGCACGGTCCATATATCTTACCTGAGAGTCTCCCACAATCAGAATATTCTTACCTTGATTAGCAGGGGAGTCAGTGGTACCTTTAACCTCACTGACCACTGAAGTACACTCGTCCTGGAGAACAGAGAATCGATTTCCTACCTTCACATCTTCTCTATTAACCTTCTTTATCTTCCTTCTTCCTGAATTGTGAACCACTTAAAGCGGCTGCTACTTTCACTGTTGGTAACCATTTCCTCCTTACCAGCTCCAACCATCTCACACTCACTCCCACACCCATCTAGGCGAAGCTTCAGCCTCCTATTTTCCTCCTGAAGAAGTAGAACCTCCTTCTTCAACACTTCAACCTGAGATTCTTAAACACTGCAGCGAGCCATGTGCTCTGCTGTTAAGTGAGGAGAGGCTGTATACTAAAAATGTTATAAATGGTGCAAAGGTGACATTAAAACAATAGTATCATTAAAACTACTACCATTATAGCATGCTCCTTGCTTAGTGACAAATTCGTTTACCGACGTGGTTTAGGAACGGAACTCCATCGTTAAGTGAGGAGAGGCTGTATTGTAATAATTGTATAAATAATATCAGCGCATTTGTGGACATGTATTAGACTGACTATTTGGACAGATATTGGACGAGTGATGTAATTTGTTTACTCTGGAATATTGGCAAAAATCGTACATTTCCACTACTTTGAGCTCAATTTCAAGCTACTTTCAGTCCTGATACCAATCAAAATCATCTCCATTTCTGTAAAATATCATGCATTCTACCTATTGAGACCAAGAAACCGAGAATACAACAATGAAAACGATACAGAAAGTACACCTCAATATCACTGTTTTAAACCAAAAATATGGTCACAGTTTTTTCCATTATGCACTGCTTGCTGCAGGATTTTTTTATTTGGTGTACACTTACCACATAGACCCATTCTCTCATATCTAGGCACAAATTTACCACTCAGCTTGTCTGAATGAGCTGAACTCATGATGTAGAACAACGGGATCGACCAGCGCTTCAAACCCATATAACAACAGGACCCACCCTGAAAGGGTTAACATTTCCTCTACCCTTCTTTAGTTCTGATTCTCTCAGATAAACCTAACCTGATCTCTACTGTATGTAATATATAATATAATAATTATAATAGTATATAAAATAATCATGATCATACAAAAGAATTTTTGTGAAAATTACCTAAAATTTGGGCACACATTCTTAAAAGAATTCTCTAGCCCTGACTTAGGCAGATTGAGCAAATGTAGTAAGAGATAGGTGATTAACTATAATGTAAAGAAATGCCATGTGCTATATAGTTTAATAATTGAAGGGGGAGAAGTGAAAACAGGTTATACAAAGTACAGTGGAACCTCGGTTTTCGTTCAGTCCGGATATCGTACTATTCGGATTTCGACCACTTTTCGGCGAATTTTTGCCCCATGTTTTGTACATCTGCTCGGAAATCATCCGTACCAGACGTGTCCGCCTGGGCTGCTCATACGTTCATGATACTAATACATGTTTGAAATAATGAAATAATAATCGCTCTTGGGCACTTTAAATGTCTTATTTTAGGTTAATACGTATAGACATTTTCATTAATCTATGATATTTTTTTCAAAATTATATAAGAAACATGTTACATAGCATATAAACATGCTATGTTTATATGCTATGGAGGGGTGGTTGCCGGGCGGAGGGAAAACATTACGTAATACGTAAGAATAATCACACTTGGGCACATTAAATGTCTTATTTTATGTTAATATAGACATTTTCATTAATCCATCTATGATATTTTCTTCAAAATTATATAAGAAACACGTTACAAAGCATATAAACATGCAATGTTTATATGCTATGGAGGGATGGTAGTTGGGTGGAGGGAAAACATTACATTTTCTCTGGTCCAGCACCAGAGAAAACGTGTATGAATCTGCGTTGGCCCAGTCACCCCCTTAATACATAACGCATGAATTATTCATTACTTCTCCCTTTGTTTATGATGGCATCTAAAGGTAGTTGTTAGAAACGATTAATCTCGGTGAACATGGTATGTATGTCGATGGTAATAATATGGTTCTGAGCCCGCATTAAATATCGTGTAGCTATGTAGGCATGTAGCCCAGGCAGACTACATAGTACCTACATCTACCGGCTACCTACACCTGACTTCCTACAAATAAGTACACGTACTACAGTGGACCCTCGGTTTTCGTTCACCTCCTAACTCGAACATTTATTTAAATGTATTTTTATAAGAGCTTTTGTAAGTGTATTTTTGGGGTTCTCAAATGACTAATCTAATTTGCATTTGTCCTTATGGGAACAAATTCGTTTGGTAAAGACACTCGAACAGCATTCTGGAAAGAATTTTCAATGAAAACTGAGGGTCCACTGTACTCACCACTCGCCCTACATTAAGACTACAAATATTTTAAGGTAAGTAATGAATGTACTGTGTATGTATTTTACTTTTTATTGTGTTTTTTAATGCCTAGTTCTATTAACTAACTTAACATGAGTTATTGTAAACTTGACAACCCTATGCCTCTTGTGGAATCTATTGTGGCTTTGGGGAAGTCCATGGGGTTGGATGCGAGTGGCCAGGATGTGGAAGAGTTGGTGGACGACCACAGGGAAGAGCTAACCACTGGAAACCTGCAACACTATAGTTATTCTCTATAAAATTTATTTTTTGTTAATATTTTTGGGTGTCTGGAACGGATTAATTGGATTTACATTATTTCTTATGGGAAATATTACTTCGGTTTTTGTCCATTTCGGATTTCAACCGACCTACTGGAACGGATTAAAGATGAAAACCAGGGTTCTACTGTACTGTGTAAACCGTGTGGCAAAATAAAGGCATCAAACAAATAGTTACAGAGGATAATTCTAAGGAAAGATTGTTGTTTTAGATTTTTATGAAGGATAAATTATGCTTATGGGATATTTTTAGTTAAGTTTCCTCCTGCAGGCTCAGCATGAAGGCATTACGTGTCAAGCATACCAGGATGATCTTGCACAAAAGGTCGACGAGGCTGCTATGAAAACTAAAAAGTTCTTTGACGTAAGTAATTATACATTCCTTAATTATGAAGCAATGGGTAGTTCCCAAGTGCTGTGGTCTGTGGATCCTAGGGTCTTCAGGAATAAATTTGTCATATAGCATCATTATCATTTGCACACAAGTGCAAAACAGAAATTGTTGACATTTCCTTGCATTGTTTTAAATGATTAGTTAATGCTGTACTTCATCAAAACCATTGTTCACATTTTTTTTCTACTAGACAAAGGTGAGCTTCTCAGAATTTATTCTTTATTTCATAAGTATTGTTTGTACAGTATTATAAGCAGAATGAAAGTGATAAATAAAAAAAATAGGTCACCTGAAGAAGAGAAGAGTGGGAGTTTGAGGAAGACAGGAAGTACAGGGATAGAGTTGGTTGAGCTGGTTATGTTTAGTGTAGCATAGTGATCATGAAAATGCCATTGACATATACGCATATACAGTGGACCCCCGGTGTTCGTCCTGCTCAAAACACTCCCTTTTATGTAAGTGTATTTTTTTAAATGCTTTTATAAGTGTAGTTTTGGGGGTCTAAAAGGACTAGTCTACTTTACATTATTTCTAAAGGGAATAAATTCGGTTGGTAATGGCACTTGAGCAGCATTCTGTTAAGAAAAATGGACGAACACCGGGGGTCCACTGTATTCTAAGGCCTCTAAATTGACCAAGTTAGGCCTACATCACAGAAAATAGGTCTGGGCCATAGGTGGCAATAAAAAAAAATTGTTGTGCACAGGTCATTGTGGGAGCAAACACAAAATGCCATTTCTTTAGTATTATTGAACAATAAATACTTTTACTTACACTTAGGTCATGCTACGCAAACATGTACACGTTTATGTATACACACTCATCTGAGTTTTCTTTGATTTTATCTTAATAGTTCTTGTTCCTATTGCTTTTCCTTTCATATCCATGGGGAAGTGGAATAAGAATCTTTCCTCCGTAAGCCATGGGTGTTGTAAAAGTCAACTAAAATGCCGGGAACAATGGGCTAGTAACCCCTTTTCCTGTATAGCTTACTAAAAAGAAAATGAAGAAAACCGTCAAAGTGGGATGTTTGAATGTGCATGGATGTTGTGCGAATAATAAGAAAGAGATGATTGTAGATGTTATGAATAAAAAAAAGCTGGATGTCCTGGCTTTAAGTGAGACAAAGCTGAAGGGGGTAGGAGAGTTTCAGTGGGGAGAAATAAATGGGATTAGGTCAGGGGTTTCAAATAAAGTTAGAGCTACAGAAGGAGTGGCAATAATGTTGAATAATCATTTATGGCAGGTAAAGAATGAATATAAATGTATAAATTCAAGGATTATGTGGAGTAAAATAAAGGTTGGATGTGAAAAGTGGGTTATAGTAAGTGTTTATGCACCTGGAGAAGAGAGAAGTGTAGAGGAGAGAGAGAGATTTTGGGAAATGTTGAGTGAGTGTGTGGGGAGTTTTGAACCAAGTGAAAGAGTAATTGTGGTTGGGGATCTTAATGCTAAAGTGGGTAAAAATGTTGTGGAGGGAGTAGTAGGTAAATTTGGGGTGCCAGGGGTAAATGTAAATGGAGAACCATTAATTGAGCTATGTGTAGAAAGAGGTTTGGTAATAAGTAATACATATTTTATGAAAAAGAGGATAAATAAATATACAAGGTATGATATAGCACATAAGGAAAGTAGTTTGTTGGATTATGTATTGGTGGATAAAAGGTTGAATGGTAAGCTTCAGGATGTACATGTTTATAGAGGGGCAACGGATATATCGGATCATTATTTGGTTGTAGCTACAGTTAGAGTAAAAGGTAGATGGGACAAAAAGAAAATGGCAACAGCAAGTAAGAGAGAGGTAAAAGTGTATAAACTAAGGGAGGAGGAAGTTAGGATGAGATATAAGCAACTATTGGCAGAAAGGTGGGCTAGTACAAGTATGAGTAGTGGGGGGGTTGAAGAGAGTTGGGATAGTTTTAAAAATGCAGTATTAGAATGTGGGGCAGAAGTTTGTGGCTATAGGAGGGTGGGTGCAGGAGAAAAGAGGAGTGAGTGGTGGAATGAAGAAGTAAAGGGTGTGATAAAAGAGAAAAAGGTAGCTTATGAGAGGTTTTTACAAAACAGAAGTGTTAATAGAAGAGTAGAGTATATGGAGAGTAAAAGAAAGGTGAAGAGAGTGGTGAGAGAGTGCAAAAGAAGAGCGGATGAAAGAATGGGAGAGGCTCTGTCAAGAAATTTTGCTGAAAACAAGAAAAAAAATTTGGAGTGAGATAAACAAGGTAAGAAAGCCTATGGAACGAATGGATTTGTCAGTTAAAAACAGAATAGGGGAGTTAGTAGATGGGGAGCTGGAGGTATTGGGTAGATGGCGGGAATATTTTGAGGAACTTTTAAATGTCGATGGAAAAAGTGAGGCGGTAATTTCATGTACTGGCCAGGGAGGTACAACATCATTTAGGAGTGAAGAAGAGCAGGATGTGAGTGTGGGGGAGGTGCGTGAGGCATTACGTAGAATGAAAGGGGGTAAAGCAGCTGGAACTGACGGGATCATGACAGAAATGTTAAAAGCAGGGGGGGATATAGTGCTGGAGTGGTTGGTATTTTTGTTTAATAAATGTATGAAAGAGGGGAAGGTACCTAGGGATTGGCAGAGAGCATGTATAGTTCCTTTATATAAAGGGAAGGGTGATAAAAGAGAGTGTAAAAATTATAGGGGAATAAGTTTACTGAGTATACCAGGTCATAAATTAGACACATATGCAACACTTGGGTATCTTTATTGAGGAAACGTTTCGCCACACAGTGGCTTCATCAGTCCAATACAAAGTAGAAAGGTGTAAGGAGAGGAGGAGTTTGAGGATAATCAGTCCCTCGGCCTGGAGTCGATGTGTTCAGTCCATCAATCTTGTAGAAAGTACAGCACATGTCCGTAGAGGTGGCTTATATACTGTAGTCAGGTGAGGCGAAGCAGCAGGAGGCGGGGTCATAGTGGTACCATCCACTAGTCGAAGTAGGTCTTCGTCCAAAGGTTGGACAAGTGTTGAAGAATTCGTTTGCATCAAGATCCCAAGATGTTGCTGTGTCAGACAGGGTGTAGATGAATGGTTCTCTGAACCATTCATCGCCACACAGTGGCTTCATCAGTCCAATACAAAGTAGAAAGGTGTAAGGAGAGGAGTTTGAGGATAATCAGTCCCTCGGCCTGGAGTCGATGTGTTCAGTCCATCAATCTTGTAGAAAGTACAGCACATGTCCGTAGAGATGGCTTATATACTGTAGTCAGGTGAGGCGAAGCAGCAGGAGGCAGGGTCATAGTGGTACCATCCACTAGTCGAAGTAGGTCTTCGTCCAAAGGTTGGACAAGTGTTGAAGAATTCGTTTGTATCAAGATCCCAAGATGTTGCTGTGTCAGACAGGGTGTAGATGAATGGTTCTCTGAACCATTCATCTTCGACTAGTGGATGGTACCACTATGACCCCGCCTCCTGCTGCTTCGCCTCACCTGACTACAGTATATAAGCCATCTCTACGGACATGTGCTGTACTTTCTACAAGATTGATGGACTGAACACATCGACTCCAGGCCGAGGGACTGATTATCCTCAAACTCCTCTCCTTACACCTTTCTACTTTGTATTGGACTGATGAAGCCACTGTGTGGCGAAACGTTTCCTCAATAAAGATACCCAAGTGTTGCATATGTGTCTAATTTATAACTTGTCGGTTCTCTGAACCAGTCATCTACAGTATACCAGGTAAAGTGTATGGCAGGGTTATTATTGAAAGAATTAGAGGTAAGACAGAGAGTAGGATTGCAGATGAGCAAGGAGGCTTTAGAGTGGGTAGGGGATGTGTAGATCAAGTGTTTACAGTGAAGCATATATGTGAACAGTATTTAGATAAAGGTAGAGAAGTTTTCATTGCATTTATGGATTTAGAAAATGCATATGATAGAGTGGATAGGGGAGCAATGAGGCAAATGTTGCAAGTGTATGGAATAGGTAGTAAGTTACTGAAGGCTGTAAAGAGTTTTTATGAGGATAGTGAGGCTCAGGTTAGGGTGTGTAGGCGAGAGGGAGATTACTTCCCGGTAAAAGTAGGTCTTAGACAGGGATGTGTAATGTCACCATGGTTGTTTAATATATTCATAGATGGGGTTGTAAAAGAAGTAAATGCTAGGGTGTTGGAGAGAGGGGTGGGATTAAATTATGGGGAAATAAATGCAAAATGGGAGTTGACACAGTTACTTTTTGCTGATGATACTGTGCTTATGGGAGATTCTAAAGAAAAGTTGCAAAGGTTAGTGGACGAGTTTGGGAGAGTGTGTAAAGGTAGAAAGTTGAAAGTGAACATAGATAAGAGTAAGGTGATGAGGGTATCAAACGATTTAAATAAAGAAAAATTGGATATCACATTGGAGAGAGGGATTATGGAAGAAGTAAATGTTTTCAGATATTTGGGAGTTGACATGTCAGCGGATGGGTTTATGAACGATGAGGTTAACCATAGAATTGATGAAGGAAAAAAGGTGAGTGGTGCGTTGAGGTATCTGTGGAGACAAAAAACGTTATCCATGGAGGCAAAGAAGGGAATGTACAAAAGTAGTATAGTGGTACCAACACTCTTATATGGGTGTGAAGCATGGGTTGCAAATGCTGCAGCGAGGAGGAGGCTGGAGGCAGTGATGTCCTGTATAAGGGCAATGTGTGGTGTAAATATTATGCAGAAAATTCGGAATGTGGAAATTAGGAGAAGGTGTGGAGTTATTAAAAGTATTTGTCAGAGGGCTGAAGAGGGTTGTTGAGGTGGTTTGGTCATTTAGAGAGAATGGATCAAAGTAGAATGACTTGGAGAGCGTATAAATCTGTAGGGGAAGGAAGGCGGGGTAGGGTCGTCCTAGAAAAGGTTGGAGGGAAGGGGTAAAGGAGGTTTTGTGGGCGAGGGCTTGGACTTCCAGCAAGCATGTGTGAGCGTGTTAGATAGGAGTGAATGGAGACGAATGGTTTTTGGGACATGACGATCTGTTGGAGTGTGAGCAGGGTAACATTTTGTGAAGGGATTCAGGGAAACCAGTTAATTGATTTAGTTGGACTTGAGTCCTGGAAATGGGAAGTACAATGCCTGCACTTTAAAGGAGGGGTCTGGGATAGTGACAGCTGGGAGGGACTATTCTTAGATGTCGTATCTGAGCGCCTCTGCAAAGACAGTGATTATGTATGAGTGTGGTGAAAGTGTTGAATGATGATGAAAGTATTTTCTTTTTGGGGATTTTCTTTCTTTTTGGGTCACCCTGCCTCGGTGGGAGACGGCCGACTTGTTGGAAAAAAAAAAATATAAGTGACATACAGTAGACCGTCGATTAACATGGTACTAGTTACATTCCTGAAAATTGAGTGTATGACAAAATCGTGTAAAACAAACTAAAGAACTTACGAGAAAAATAGGGTTGCATTCCTTGGACCCTCAAAAATGGTAAGCAAACTTTGTTTTTTAGATCTCCAAATCATAAAAAATACAAATGATAATGTAATTGTAGTTCATTGTCATTATATATTATGTTTACTGCATTGCTTAAGGCTACAAATGTTACTGAAATAATATTTCTTACCTTAAATTGTAGTTGCTGGTAAATGTAAATGCTTCTGAACAGAGTGGAGAGGGATAAGTAAGTTTATTTAGGCGCAGGTACACATAAGTGCAATTATTATACATAGTGTAAATTGCCTAGGATAACCCAAAAAATTTGGACAAAGTTACTTATTGCCATTGGGGTCTTTGGGATGCTGTGGCTCTACTGGGGTGAGGTGGAAGGTTGTGGATTGTTTGCTGAGGTGGATAGTTGAGGCTTTGACACTAAAGTCGATGGTTGTACTGGAGTAGTCAGAAATTCTGTATTGTGTCTTTAGTCTCTTTTACCCTGCAATATTTTATACAGGTGATGGTAAGGCATCATCATCTGGTCTAGTACCCAGAGGAACATATTCATTGTAGTTGTCACTGCTTGTTGATATTGGAATTTGTGGGGAGGGTTCATGTGACCCTGTATAATATGTGTGCAAACATATGACAGGCTATTACCTGCTGTCAGCTATCACTGGCAAATATCAGCAGAAAAATACAATATTTTATAATAAAAATAATAAAATATAAAATCACAAGATCATGTTCTTATTGTTATTATTGGGTTGAAGGTTGTGACAGCCCTAGGGCTGTTGTGTCCATCTCATTGCTGTGAAATTAACTACCAGAGACAGAGTTAGACAGACAGCTAGACAGATAGCTAGATGTAACAGTGAGAACAAATAAAAAAACATATGCCAAGGTTCACTGGGAGCAGTGCATGATCAGCAATATTGAGTGACTGGTGTCTGCACCGTCAGCAGTGTAGTGATACTTGTCTGACACCGTACTTCAAGAAGTTTTATATACATACAGTGGACCCCTGAGTTACGAACACCACGGAAATCGTACAATTATGTAAGTATAATATTTTAAGTGCTTTTGTAAGTGTATTTTTGGGGGTCTGAAATGGACTAACCTACTTGACATTATTTCTTAAGGGAGTAAATTCGTTCGGTAATGGCACTTGAGTAGGCTTCTGGAATGAATTTTGTTCGTTACTCGGGGGTCCACTGTACTTCTAAAAACATTGCTGGGATCTATAAAGAATTTATATACAGTATATTTCTAAACAATAGTATGTGAGCAAGGCAGATGAACATGTTCACTTGCCAGTGTGCTTGTGACTGTTTGATTACTATTTCTATATAATTTATAATTGCAAAAGCATTCTTTTGCAATTATAAACTATTTAGTACATAATAAATTTATTACAATAAGGGAATATAATTAACACATAAAAAACAGTAAGGGAATATAATAAAATTATAATTTTCCTTGCATTTTCAACAATAAAAATATGCCTGTAGAGAAGGATGGGTGAGATGCTTGCAGACTGTTAGCCTTTAACAGTTCTTGTGATTTTAGTAAGTTCCTTAAGTAGTTCTTGTGATTTATAGCCAATCTTTGTTCTGACACTAATATTAGGTACAGAAATAGTAATCAAACAGTCACAAGCACACTGACAGGTGAACATGTTCATCTGCCTTGCTCACATATTTTTTTTTTTTTTTTATTAACACATCGGCCGATTCCCACCAAGGCAGGGTGGCCCGAAAAAGAAAAACTTTCACCATCATTCACTCCATCACTGTCTTGCCAGAGGGGTGCTTTACACTACAGTTATAAAACTGCAACATTAACACCCCTCCTTCAGAGTGCCGGCACTGTACTTCCCATCTCCAGAACTCAAGTCCGGCCTGCCGGTTTCCCTGAATCCCTTCATAAATGTTACTTTGCTCACACTCCAACAGCACGTCAAGTATTAAAAACCATGTGCCTCCATTCACTCCTATCAAATACGCTCACACATGCTTGCTGGAAGTCCAAGCCCCTCGCACACAAAACTTCCTTTACCCCCTCCATCCAACCTTTCCTAGGCCGACCCTACCCCGCCTTCCCTCCACTACAGATTTATACACTCGAAGTCACTCTGTCTCGTTCCATTCTCTCTACATGTCCAAACCACCTCAACAACCCCTCCTCAGCTCTCTGACAATCGTTTTGGTAATCCCGCACCTCCTCCTAATTTCCAAACTCCGAATTCTCTGCATTATATTCACACCACACATTGACCTCAGACACGACATCTCCACTGCCTCCAGCCTTCTCCTCGTTGCAACATTCATCACCCATGCTTCACACCCATATAAGAGCGTTGGTATAACTATACTTTCATACATTCCCTCTTTACTTCCATGGACAAAGTTCTTTGTCTCCACAGACTCAAGTGCTCCACTCACCCTTTTCCCTCATCAATTCTATGATTCACCTCATCCTTCATAGACCCATCTGCTGACATGTCCACTCCCAAATATCTGAATACATTCACCTCCTCCATACTCTCTCCCTCCAATCTGATATCCAATCTTTCGTCACCTATTCTTTTTGTTATCCTCATCACCTTACTCTTTCCTATATTCACTCTCAACTTTCTTCTTTTACACACCCTACCAAATTCATCCACCAACCTCTGCAACTTCTCTTCAGAATCTCCCAAAAGCACAGTGTCATCAGCAAAAGCAACTGTGACAACTCCCACTTTGTATTTGCTTCTTTATCTTTTAGTCCCACACCTCTTGCCAAGACCCTCGCATTCACTTCTCTTACAACCCCATCTATAAATACATTGAACAACCACGGTGACATCACACATCCTTGTCTAAGGCCCACTTTTACTGGGAAATAGTCCCCTTCCCCTCCTACATACTCTAACCTGAGCCTCACTATCCTCATAAAAACTCTTCACTGCTTTCAGTAACCTTCCTCCTATTCCATACACCTGCAACATCTGCCACATTGCCCCCCTATCTACCCTATCATACGCCTTTTCCAAATACATAAATGCCACAAAAACATCTTTACCCTTATCCAAATACTGTTCACCTATATGTTTCACTGTAAACACTTGGTCTACACACCCCTACCTTTCCTAAAGCCCCTTGTTCATCTGCTATCCTGCTTTCTGTCTTACTCCTAATTCTTTCAATAATAACTCTACCATACACTTTACCAGGTACACTCAACAGACTTATTCCCCTATAATTTTTGCACTCTCTTTTGTCCCCTTTGCCTTTATACAAAGGAACAATACACGCTCTCTGCCAATCCCTAGGTACCTTACCCTCTTCCATACATTTATTAAATAATAGCACCAACCACTCCAAAACTATATCCCCACCTGCTTTTAACATTTCTATCTTTATCCCATCAATCCCAGCTGCCTTACCCCCTTTCATTCTACCCACTGCCTCACGAACTTTCCCTACACCCACAACTGGCTCTTCCACACTTCCCTGTCTTCATCAACATTTAACAACTCCTCAAAATATTCTCTCCATCTTCCCGATACCTCTAACTCTCCATTTAATAACTCTCCTCTCCTATTTTTAACTGTCAAATCCATTTGTTCTCTAGGCTTCCTCAACTTATTAATCTCATTCCAAAACTTTTTCTTATTTTCAACAAAATTTGCTGATAACATCTCACCCACTCTCTCATTTGCTCTCTTTTTACATTGCTTCACCACTCTTTTAACCTCTCTTTTTCTCTCCATATACTCTTCCCTCCTTGCATCACTTCTACTTTGTAAAAACCTCTCATATGCTAACTTTTTCTCCCTTACTACTCTCTTTACATCATCATTCCACCAATCGCTCCTCTTCCCTCCCGCACCCACTCGCCTGTAACCACAAACTTCTGCTGAACACTCTAACACTACATTTTTAAATCTACCCCATACATCTTCGACCCCATTGCCTACACTCTCACTAGCCCATCTATCCTCCAATAGTTGTTTATATCTTACCCTAACTGCCTCCTCTTTTAGTTTATAAACCTTCACCCTCTCTTACTTACTGATTCTATTTTCCTTGTATCCCATCTACCTTTTACTCCCACTGTAGCTATAACTAAAAAGTGATCTGATATATCTGTGGCCCCTCTATAAACATGTACATTCTGAAGTCTACTCAACAGTCTTTTATCTACCAATACATAGTCCAACAAACTACTGTCATTACGCCCTACATCATATCTTGTATACTTATTTATCCTCTTTTTCTTAAAATATGTATTACCCACAACTAAACCCTCTCTATACAAAGTTCAATCAAAGGGCTCCCATTATCATTTACACCTGGCACCCCAAACTTACCTACTACACCCTCTCTGCATGTTTCTCCCACTTTAGCATTTAGGTCCCCTACCACAATTACTCTCTCATTTGGTTCAAAAGTTCCTATACATTCGCTTAATATCTCCCAAAATCTCTCTCTTTCCTCTACACTCCTCTCTTCTCCAGGTGCATACACGCTTATTATGACCCACTTTTCGCATCCGACCCTTATTTTAATCCACATAATTCTTGAATTTACACATTCATATTCCCTCTTTTCCTTCCATAACTGATCCTTCAACATTATTGCTACCCCTTCCTTAGCTCTAACTCTCTCAGATACTCCTGACTTAATCCCATTTATTTCTCCCCACTGAAACTCGCCTACCCCCTTCAGCTTTGTTTCGCTTAGGGCCAGGACATCCAACTTCTTTTCATTCATAACATCGGCAATCATCTCTTTCTTATCATCCGCACTACATCCACGCACATTCAAACACCCCAGTTTTATAAAGTTTTTCTTCTTCTCTTTTTTAGTAAATTTGTGCAGGAGAAGGGGTTACTAGCCCATTGCTCCCGGCTAGAAATATATATAAATTATTTATAGATCCCAGAAATGTTTTTAGAAGTACAGTCAACCCTCTGTTTTCGTGTTTAATCCATTCCAGAGGGATCGACTAAAACTGAAATCAACGAAAACTGAAGCTATTTTCCCCATAAGAAATAATGTAAATTCAATTAATCCGTTTCAGACACCCAGGAGTATTAACAAAAAATAAATATAGATTTCTGTATGTAAATATAGATTTCTTTCTTTCAACACGCCAGCCGTTTCCCACCGAGGCAGGGTGGCCCAAAAGGAAAAACGAAAGTTTCTCCTTTTACATTTAGTAATTTATTCAGGAGAAGGGGTTAAATATAGATTTACATACAGAAAAGAATGACAAATAAATATAAAGCACTAATAACATGTATAAATGAACATTTAACATCACACTTACCTTTATTGGTGACTCTTGTTGGTGTATGGAAGATGGAGAGGAGAGAGGGAGGTGAGTTTATTGTTGGGAGGCAGGACAAAATGCTTCAATTTTACACTAATATCAGCTCTACGGCTTATTTATCTATCACAATTCATCTAATATGACTTAATAAACAATATTAATAACATAGAAACATGATATAAACTCTAGAATGAATAAAACATGTCATTACGAATGTAAGGACTGGTGGTAGTGTTGTTGTTGGGTATATGGGCCACTGACCATAAGCCGCGGTGGTGGTCGGCGGCAGCAGAAAACCACCACTACTATTCACACAAACAATGTACATAATTTATAAAAAAATATTTACACTTTAATTTATAAATAAGAAATATTCACACTTATATAAATAAGAAATATTTACACTTACCTTGGAGGAGATGTTGGCAGAGGGCAGCTCTGGACTCAGTGCCCTTATACTCCTCAAACAACAGTGGAGGAGTTAAGTTTCGTGTCATCATTTTTCTATAACTTAACTTACTTGTTACACTGTTAGTGCTACACTTTATCGCTGGCTGGTGCTATAGCCTTTATCGACTCCACTTTGCTACGATTTCTTTCTTTAATTCTATGGTGTTTCTCACTTTCTTTACCAAAGGACTGGCACTAGGAGCTTTCTTTGGGCCCATGGTGGCTTATTTAGCAGTCACACACAATAATCAAGGGCCAAAAACAATGGATTGTTAAGAAATGTTTTGTATGAACTCGCAGGATAATGTTCACTCAACCAGAAACAATGCTACACTGCCTGATAATGTGCATGGAAGGCGGGCTTGCAGGCTTTGTATGTGCGCTGGGCACTGGACAGGTTCCGTACCATGAACGAAAATGGAGCCAATCACCGAAAACGGAGGTAATATTTCCACGAAAAAAGTGCCCGAAAACTGAAATCACCGAAAATGGAGATACACGAAAACGGAGGGTTGACTGTATACGAAACTCCTTGAAGTAGTGTCAGACAAGTGTCACTCTACACTGCTGATGGTGCAGTCACCAGTCACTCAATATTGCTGATCATGCACTGCTCCCAGTGAACCTTGGCATATGTTTTTTTTAGCTTTTCATTAACTTAATTCTGTCAAATAATCCCAAGTTCATCAAATTATGCTGATTGCTTTACTGCTTTCATATTTCACTAACCCAATACTTTTAGATTATCTCCATTTAAAATCATGATTCATATACAGTGGAACTCCGGTTTTCATATGCCCCAGCTTGCATGTAAAACAACAGTTATTCTCCATAAAATGTATTTTTTGTTAATACTTTTGGGTGTCTGGAACAGATTAATTGGATTTTCATTATTTCTTATTGGAAATATTATCAAAAAATCCATTTTATGGAGACTAACTTGTTTTACATGCAAGCTGGGGTGTTCAAAAACCGGGGTTCCACTGTATGACATTCTGATTGTAACTTTTTCCCTAAGGATATGATTCGTCGAGGAGATGGGTTACCATGTCCAAAGTGCTCAGTGATGCTAATGAGAAAGTGGGGCTGTGACTGGATGAGGTGTCCCATGTGTCGAACAGAGATCTGTTGGGTGACTGGAGGGCCACGCTGGGGGCCAGGGGTAAGTAATGATGTACTAGTTACTGTATTTGATATTGCCTTAGTGTACTATTTGTGTACTGCTTTTCACTTTCATTAAATAGTGAGGTACTTGTCCAGAAAAGGTGGAAAATTATTTAGGTAAAATTTAAAATTTTTCTATAAATCCTCTGAGTTTCTTATGAATCTTCACTTGGAAATAAATTGTATTGTTAATACACTGACTCCCAGGGAACACATCTTACAGTCAGAGAAATAGAGCACAATAAAAGAAAACAAAAATATTACAAAGGCCCCTATACATTATGGAAATAATACACAGTACAGTGGTCCCTCGGTTTTCGCCGAAAATTCGTTCCAGAATGCTGCTCAAGTGCCATTACCGAACGAATTTATTTCCTTAAGAAATAATGTCACGTAGTTTAGTCTATTTCAGACCCCCAAAAATACACTTTCAACAGCACTTACGAAAATACACTTACATAAATGTTCGAGTTTGGAGATGCACGAAAACCGAGGGACCACTGTATTTTGTGATGTATCTATGGCTGATGTTTAGGACTTTTCTATCCTACCAGCATGGCCTTTGCTTTGTTGAGTGCCTCTTCAACTAGACTGTTGGTGTTAATGGCCTACTGATCCAGAGCCATCACAGCCTGGTTAATGTGGCACTTGACAGGGGTAGTGGTCCACCTTCCTCTTGAAGACCTCTACATTTGTTCTGGCAGTATTTCTGATTTCTGCTGGTAGCAAGTTGAAGAGTCTTGGGTCATGGATGATGACACAGTGTTCTTTTATTATGCCTATGACATTCTTGCTTTTCTCTGCATAGTTGTTCCTCGGTATTCATGGAGGATTGGTTCCAGGACCCTCCATGGATACCAAAATCCTTGGATGTTAAAGTCCCCTATATAAAATGGCATAGTACTTGCATATATCCTACACACATCCTCCCATATACTTTAAGTCATCTCTAGATTACTTATAATACCTAACACAATGTAAATGCTATGTAAATAGTTGTTATACAGCCTCTCCTCACTTAGCAACATACTTGTTTACTGATGACTCGGACTTACGATGGGCTCTCTGACCTGTGTGCATACCTAAATAATGTATATTAGAGCTGATTTCCTCTATTCTGTTTATTAGAATACATAGTACACTACTGTATAAACATTTAAAAATACAGTATATCAGAAATGTTATAAATGGTGCAAAGGTAACATTAAAACAATATCAAAGATGGTTGACACAAACCCACTACCATTATAGTATGCTCCTCAGTTAGTGACGAATTTGTTTACCGACGTGGTCTTT
The DNA here is from genome assembly GCA_009830355.1 of Cherax destructor. Lineage (NCBI taxonomy): Eukaryota > Metazoa > Arthropoda > Malacostraca > Decapoda > Parastacidae > Cherax > Cherax destructor. The sequence continues at coordinate 20,549 of WNWK01031535.1, forward strand.
GGAACAGAACTTGGTCGTTAAGTGAGGAGAGGATGCACTTTATTGTTTAGGGAATAATGATGACGCTCGCCAAAACACTGACGATCTTCAATTGTTAACCCTTTGACTGTTTTGGTCATATATCTCACTCAATTAGTTGCATTGCTACAATTAATTGATATGTTCAACTTATATTCAAACTTTATAACTTAGATACGCAATTATACTTATTTTATAAATTATCAACCATAACTTTTTACCATGTAGTCTAGAATTAAGTAGACCTAAGAATGCCCGCAATGCACAGCATATTAGGAGCTTTTGGCATGTACATCTCATTACTAACTATTTTTCTTGTCTACCATGTATCATTGTACCATATATACATCTTACGAGCCAATGTGTTCGACATATATATACTCAAAAATTCTAGCGGTTTCAAATCAAGTGGGAGAAAGCTGGTATTCCCACTTGAGAGAATGGGTCTCCATGGTCAGTGTGCGCAGTATAAACAAAATCGGGGAGCCAGTGGTGCATTGTGGGAAATCCATTTCAGTAGTACTTGTTCAGCATGCCTAGCGGTAAGAAATATCTGACTCCCCGGCGAATCTGGGACTCTTCTCTTCCCAAGTGATAGCTCTAACACAGATGGAAGTGTCAGTGAAGATGAGTTTCATGGTTTTGAGGAGTTTGTGACCGAAAGCAATGCCCAGGATACCAGAAGGAAGAAATAAAAAAGAAAGAAAGAAAAAGAAAGAAGTAAGTAGGTAAGTAAATAAGTAGGTAGGTAGGTAAGTAGGTATACCTACCTACTTACTTACGTACTTACCTACCTACTTACTTACCTAGGAAGGATGGTGGGGAAGGCAGCATGGGACCCCATGGGAGTTGACAGGCAGTAAGGGTAGTGAGTGATGGTATAATATGTCATTTTGACAGCAGCAGCACCCTGACTCAGCATATTTACAAGTCTACCCACACACAACTACCAGCTTCCAGAAGCTAATAGCAGTTCTAGGAATGTGTCCAGTGACTATATATGTGTATGTATAGAAACCAGAAGGAAGGAATGAAGGACGAGATGAAAGGAAGGAAGGACGAGATGAAAGGAAAAAAGAAGGAAGGATGACAAAGTTGATCCCATGTATCAGAAATCTTCCCTACGAGGATAGACTTAGGGCCTTGAATCTGCACTCTCTAGAAAGGCATAGAATTAGGGGGTATATGATTGAGGTGTATAAATGGAAAACAGGAATAAATAAAGGGGATGTAAATAGCATGCTGAAAATATCCAGCCAAGACAGGACTCGCAACAATGGTTTCAAGTTGGAAAAGTTCAGATTCAGGAAGGATATAGGAAAGCACTGGTTTGGTAATAGAGTTGTGGATGAGTGGAACAAACTCCCGAGTACTGTCATAGGGGCTGGGACGTTGTGTAGTTTTAAAAATAGGTTAGATAAATACATGAGTGGGTGTGAGTTGGACCTGATTAGCTTGTGCTACTAGGTCAGATGCCGTACTAATTCCTTAACCCTTAAACTGTCCACACGTAGATATACGTTCACTCGCGTAGCTGACCGAGTATTTTGAGAAAAAAATATATTGTTCGTTTTCTTTAAAATGAAGAGTGCATTTTGTTTGTCATTCCCACATTTTGTAATACTACACACACTGAGTGCACAGACCCATTCTCTAATCTCTAGGCAACTCAGGCTTATCGTGGCAAGGTTAAAAGCATTTGAAAAAAAAAACGTAGATCTACGTTCGGTCAGCTACGCGAGTGAACGTATATCTACGTGTGGACAGTTTAAGGGTTAAGTGGAAGTGACCTGACTACCTGGAGAGGGTTAACTCCAGGTGGTCGGGTCTAAGCCGGGGAGTGATGGACCTGCCTCGCATGGGTCAGTAGGCCTGCTGCAGTGTTCCTTTTTTCTTATGTTCTTATGACTGTAGGTGAGAAGTAAGGAAGGAAGGAAAGAAGTAAGGAAAGAAGGTAGGTAGGAAGGAAAGAAGAAGTAAGGAAGGAAGGAAAGAAGAAGAAGTAAGGAAGGAAGGAAGGTAGGTAGGAAGGAAGGTAGGTAGGAAAGAAAGAAGGAAGGTATAAA
>WNWK01031536.1:0-22632 GCA_009830355.1 Cherax destructor
GACATTAGCCGTGAGAATAGAGAGATAAAGACAGAGAGCGAGAGAGAGAGACAGACAGAGAGAGAGAGAGAGGAAGAGGAGAGAAAGGTGATATATCTGCTAAAATATTTTTTTTTATTAACACATTGGCCGATTCCCAACAAGGCAGGGTGGCCAGAAAAAAAACTTTCATCATCATTCACTCCATCACTGTATTGCTAGAGGGGTGCTTTACACTACAGTTATAAAACTGCAACATTAACACCCCTCCTTCAGAGTGCAGACACTGTACTTCCCATCTCCAGGACTCAAGTCCGGCCTGCCGGTTTCCCTGAATCCCTTCATATATGTTACTTTGCTCACACTCCAACAGCACGTCAAGTATTAAAAACCATTTGTCTCCATTCACTCCTATCAAATACGCTCACACATGCTTGCTGGAAGTCCAAGCCCCTCGCACATAAAACCTCCTTTACCCCCTCTCTCCAACCTTTCCTAGGTCCAATTTCAATGAAGGATGATACTGTTATTTAACCAGCATTTTTAACCTTCACCATTTTGTATATTGACTACATTGCAAAATTGCAAGATATTGCAAAAAATATATTTTTCATAAGACCCTCCCTTATCTACCCATACCTACAAAATTCGTAAGATATACAATGTTCTAGTTGACATCAGATGAAAGATAAAGAGCTAGATAATCAATATTTCAATGATTTTTGAGAGAAATGTCAATAGATTGCATTATAAAGAAAAATTGAAATTTGTGTTTTTTTTAAGGACTTTTTTGGGAGGAAAAAAGTCAATAAAAACAAAACGGTAGAACATATCTAAAATAAATTTGAAAGTGTAATAGAACCATCATTCCTCAATACCTTCCAAAAAAAATCATGACACTCCTATAAATACTCTTCGCACCTATGGGAAAATAATGTCAATAACTTATTCCTGTTTTATTATCTGTAAAACTCTATGGAAATGGCGCGCCAACTCTGAGCATGTTGCACAAATCCTTCTTTGTTGACAGCCCTGAGGCTACTGAGGCACCATCTCTCCGCTCTGCTCACTCTAGTCCTCACACAAGTTACCATGTAGACTATTTTCAATGAAACAATCATGAAAATCGTTATTTTTGGAGTAAAACAAAAGCAAAAAAAAAAATCATTGTCAACAGGCCCTCTTGATTACAGGAAAAATAAAAGAAAATTACATCTTTGGAAAAACATACTTAGAAATATGATACAGAGAAGCTGATTACATCAACATGTTGCCAGAATTATGTACTATTTTTTGGTAAGAAAACATTTTTTTCCATAATTTTTCAGTTTCAATTTTTGTACCCCTCATATTCCTCTCGCCCCCCCCCCTTAATACCAGGGGGGGAAGGGTAGATGTTATCAGTAACACGGACTTATACTCACTCTTAATTCACCAACGAGCTGACCCGAGATTCGCAACGCGTGGCCCACTGCACACCCGCTGTCCAGAGACCTGCTCACTGGACATGTCACCCACCTCTCTGTCTCCTCTAGTCGTTTTCATGACCTTATATGGTGCTCAAAGCATCCCCCTTTCCCATAAGGTGTGAGCCACGTCTTACGACCTCGACGCCAGGCAAAACAGATCTGAGGCTTAAGTATGGAGTGTAGTAACACCATTGCCAAGGTAGTGTGGAGTAACTATCCTGACCTCAACTCACCATAAACCATCCATCACTCAACTCAGTATAAACCATCCATCACCCTCAACTCACTATAAACCATCCATCCCCTCAACTCACTATAAACCATCCATCACCCTCAACTAACATATAAACCATCCATCACCTCAACTCACTATAAACCATCCATTTCCCCCAACTCACTATAAACCATCCATCCCTCAACTCACTATAAACCATCCATCACCTCAACTCACTATAAACCATCCATCACCTCAACTCAAGTATAAACCATCCATCACCTCAACTCACTATAAACCATCCATCACCTCAACTCACTATAAACCATCCATCACCTCAACTCACTATAAACCATCCATCCCTCAACTCACTATAAACCATCCATCACCTCAACTCACTATAAACCATCCATCACCTCAACTCACTATAAACCATCCATCACCTCAACTAAGTATAAACCATCCATCACCTCAACTCACTATAAACCATCCATCACCTCAACTCACTATAAACCATCCATCACCTCAACTAAGTATAAACCATCCATCACATCAACTCACTATAAACCATCCATCACCTCAACTCACTATAAACCATCCATCACCTCAACTAAGTATAAACCATCCATCACCTCAACTCACTATAAACCATCCATCACCTCAACTCACTATAAACCATCCATCACCTCAACTCACTATAAACCATCCATCACCTCAACTCACTATAAACCATCCATCCCTCAACTCACTATAAACCATCCATCCCTCAACTCACTATAAACCATCCATCACCTCAACTACTATAAACCATCCATCACCTCAACTCATATAAACCATCCATCACCTCAACTCACTATAAACCATCCATCACCTCAACTCACTATAAACCATCCATCACCTCAACTCACTATAAACCATCCATCCCTCAACTCACTATAAACCATCCATCACCTCAACTCACTATAAACCATCCATCACCTCAACTCACTATAAACCATCCATCACCTCAACTCACTATAAACCATCCATACCTCAACTCACTATAAACCATCCACACCTCAACTCACTATAAACCACAATCACTCAATCAAGCATCAACTATCCACATCCAAAACTCACTATCAAAACCACAACTATCCAAAACTATAACTACAATCATAAACAACCATCTATAACAACAAATGACATCAACCACAATCATCTATAACACAACTGACTATCAACCACAACCATCTATAACCACTACTGACTATCAACCACAACCATCTATAACCACTACTGACTTAAAATCAAACCATCTATACATCAAACCCTCTGATCATCACCTCAGCTCACTATAAACCATCCATCACCATAACTTATCCAACCATCCATCACCACAACTCACTACCAACCATCCACATTATGTGAAGGACTCACATGGGTCTAAACAGGTGTGAACATTTAGTGTTTTATGTGAATGTTCAATGAGTGTTCTATTCCAGATCTGTTTCTGATCAACATATTCATTAAATGTTTAAATTTTCTAACCCATATCATCGTGTTCAGTACATGTTCTTTACCAGATCTACATAGTATGTGAATATAAAGTCAAGAAATTTTTCCAACCATCTTGACTTTGTTCAAAAATACCTATCTTGAATTAGTTGATGGATTATGAAAATATTGTCTTAAATCTAGTACTTGCTGCTTAACAAAAACTTCCTACATTTTTACTCAAGGGTTCCTCACATTACTTCAACATGGTTACTCATAGGTACCTCATAACTTCCTGTATAGTTAGTCATAAGTCCCCCAAACTTCCTACATGGTTACTCATAGGTCCTCCACATTTTTCTTAAACCATGGAGTGGGTTTGATTTATTTTTATGTTCATTTTAAAACTACATTTCATAATTGCTCCCCAAGCAGAGTAGCTGAAAAAATATCTTCGATGACAATCATAGTGTTATCTTAAGTCCACCTTGTAGTTGTTTACTAAGACATACGTGACTTACGGGGAAAGACAACCTTCTTCCCATGTCAAGGGAAAGAAAACCCCAAAAAAAATTAACAATGATGATAAACACAGGGAAAGCACATTGAACACTGGCTTAGTGAGTTTATAAGATATCGGTATCTTAATATGCACATTGGGACAGACAGAAAAATAATCAATTTATTAACAATACTCAACATCAAAGCCATAATTTCATCTGATCATAACCATCCCCCTATAACCCCTACAAACATAACACCACAACACAGTATCATCTATTCATAACATTCAAATCACCAATAAATTTTGGATGAAGATCTTTGCCTGAGACACCCCTTAAAGTCACTAAACAAACCCCCCTTTAAAAAAATTTTGGGGAAGGGGGTTCAAAAGAACCCCCAACCCCTTGGGACTCAAAAAATTACTCCCCAGGGCCCATGGGTAGTGCAGCTAGGACCACTAGAAAGGGCTTTGGGTAATGGGAGACAAACAAAATGAAGGTGTAGTATACACAGATTTTAAAAAATTTTGACAAATGGATTACAAAAAATGGGGAAAAAAAAAAAACAAAAAGGGGGTGATGATCTTTTCCCAAAAAAAAAGAGAGTAATAGTAAAGGAGTAACGCCGGGCGGCTACAGTGAAAAAATTTTGTTCCACAAGGTTCATACGCCCACCTTTTCCCCCCTCTTCGCTGAGATGTAAACAAAAACCTGCCCTTTTTTGAGATACCAAATGTCAAAATTAAAAAATTGAGGACACTGTAAAATTTAAAGGACTTAAAAAGATTCAAATGGGCCACAGACAAAAATAAGTTCAATTAGAATAAATTTCAAAACTTGAAAAACGGGGAAAAAAAACTGGATCAATTCTAACCACATAAAGATAAAAAAATAATGTGAAGGAAATGGGGGAAATGCAGATCTCCAAAATCACAACAACAGGATGGATTAATAGAACCTTGAAAACTGTGGATGCCAAGCCGTGATGATTTTTTCAAATCCCAGGTTTTCTAGGAGGAGTAGTTTGACACTAAACCCTTTTCAATGCAAGAGCAGGGAGGGGGTTTTTAGTCACGAGAACACAACAACTGGGCATGATGTTTGTGTGTTGGGTGGGGTTTGGGGGGAATTTTGCCCAGATTATTTTTTGATTTTGGTGCTCTCATGTTTTCTGAAACCCCAGTGTGCAGAGGCCTTGGAGACAAAAAGTGGGGGGGAAGACTGTTCAATTGCCTCTCAGGGAAAAAAAGGATTAACTAGACCACTGGTTTCTTCAAGGGGGTTCGACAGACACCTAAAGGAACCTACCTGCTGGGCTGTGGTTCGTACGAGGGTTTTTCCTGCGGGTGGCATCACTTGGTTGATCAGGCCCCAAATGATGTGGTTCACTATGTTCAAAGATTTGACAAAAAGCGGATAAAAAGACAGTTGTAAAAAATATTGAATGAAAAGTTTGTTTCACAGGTGAAAGTTCCCCTTTTGTTGTTATGTTTTTCACCACCACGTTGTGTTTGATGTGTATAAAAACTGTCTGCTACACCACAGTTAATAACACTGTATGTAACCTGTTCACAACCAGTCAAGAAAATTTTTTATCTCTAAAATTGGGATAAAAATAAATTCAACACATACCCGCTTGAGCATACCCCTCTGATGTATATGATTATTATTATTATTTTGATGATTAGTAATAATAATAATAATATTTTTAAACATCTTTGTAAGTGTTTGGTCAGCATCTGGGAGAGCAAAATTCACCAACATCATTTTATTAACTTTTTATTTACACTTTTAATTAACACATGTTCAAAACTTGTCCTCAAATATGGGAAAAATTAAAAAAAAAATTAAATTATAAAAAATTAAAAATTTTTTATTTCTGTTAATATTTCAATGTAGGTTTAATTTTATTATTTTACATATTTTGGCATCTCCCCCGCTACTCTTTCCAGCCTTAATCCCCTCCATCACCAGGGATTGCATTTATGCATTGGGCTTTGTTCTTCCCGGTTGAAAGCCTCTATGTAGGGAAAATTCCATCCTTGTCTGTCTTAATCCCTTCATTCGCTATTATTTCATCTCATGTCCGAACCTTCCATTAAAAGGATGGGGCCCGTGTTAGTAGACGCTCTTTTTTTTTTTCATGTTTACTTCTCCCTTTTTTCTTTGCCATTCGCTCTTATCTTCCTTCAGCTAAACCCTTTTATGTTCATGTGACATCTCCTTTCCCCCCCCCGGGGAAATTCCCTGTCCGTGTCGTTTTTTTCCTCTGCCTTGCGCAAAACCCCTTCCCCACCCGGGTTCTCGCTTTTTTTTTTAAACCCTTCCGGTCTCATTCCCCTCCATAGCAGTATACACCGATGGTTCTAAGTCATCAGACGGCGTCGGATTCGCAGCAGAGTTTCGGGAAACGTCGGGAGGGCATCAAACCCCAGCTACTTTTTGGGTGAATTGACGCCTTCATGGCACTTATCCGTATTGCATCTATGCCTTTTCACCCTTTGTGGGTTTCAGACCCTTTAGTGCTTTACAGGCTATCCGGAAATTTGATACACCTCACCCCCAGTTCTTGTTCCAACTTTGGTTACACCAAACCCTAGCAAACATAAAGATATTGTTTTTTCCCGGGTCCCTGGTCATGTTGACGTAAGGGGGTGAACACAGCCTGCGCGCGGTCAGCAGACATGACCTTCCCGTTTCATATAGAGGGCTTCCATTGGGCTATTTTTCAGTCTTTTTCCCCCCTTCCCCCGTTGGCAACAACGCTGGTCTGAGGAGGGGAGGATGAACTCCCCACATGTTCAGAAATGTCGGAGGTGAAGAACCCCCCAATGGGGATTTTTTTCCGAACGGGAAAAGGGGGTGGGTTTTGGGGGGCAGGGAACTCTGGGGTGAGTAGAGGAAGGGGTTGGGTGGGGTGCCAGGTAGAACCCCAGCCAAGAACAAAATGGTTCGAGACAGGGTGATGAGGATGGGGCAACCACAAAGGGAACCCGGAAATTGGAACCCCAGGGGGGGGGCGTTTAAAAAGCGAGAATAGGAAAAGGGGGAAATCTCCATTGAAGGGTAGATGAGAGACAGCCATAGCACATGAGAAGCCTTCCAGATTTCCCACCTTTTGGAAAACCGACAACGATGAGGTGTGTGGACGCCTCATCAGTTAAGGCAAGGGGGGGTGATTACAAGGACTGGTGGTTGTCCCCCAGCTGGGGATTCGGCCATGGACCTCAATATTTTTGGATGCCAAAACGCCAGCAGTTTCTACACTGTTGGGTGAAGGGGTCCCCTTTCCAACTTGTAACCGGTGACCGCAATGAGCTGAGGTGGAATTCCGGGAGTCAAATGTTAAACGAGCTATATTGCAAGGGTAACATTTTCATGGGCAGGGAGGCAAAAGTGTCAACTTTGAGGATATTGGTTCTTGGGGCTCGTGCTCCCCGAATGCCATCATCAAGTCTGGAAATTCCGTTGGACAATGGTGTGGGGTAAATTGACAGTACCTCTACAAAATTGAGAGAATGATGTTTGTCAATAGTGATAGGGATAGTATTATTATAGGAGAAAGATCCATTGGCCCCCATTCTGGACCGTGATGATGTGAGTGCCGCTCTTGAGAGCGTGTGAAATCTTTCCCCTATGAAGGAAAAATAGGTAGTTGATAGTCGGTCTTGATAAAACCCCTTTGGGGTTGTAAAAAAATTTTTTTAGGGGACTGTGGAAGCTGGTCTTTCTGAATGAATGAAAGGAAGTGTCAATCGTCGTGGTCTTGGTGTTTGGGATTGGGACGGGGTGGTCCGACGTGTGACGGGCGAGCAACCCCAAATCCACGGGGGAAGGCGGAATAAAGGTGAAAAGGAAGGTCAGACGTGTAAAAAAGGGCTGGTGGGAACACCGGTATGGCGGGGCGAACCCCCCGGGGGCGGGGGTTTTGGGGAAAATTTTCCGAAGTTGTCCTTTAAACAGGCGGGTCAAAACGGGGTGCGGTATCGGGAAAGGGGGCCCCCGGGGGTATGGTTCATGGTTTGGGGTTCCATGTTAATTTTTCTTTTTTTGTTTTTAAGAAAAAAAGAAAAAAAAAATAAAAAAAAAAAAAAAGGGAATGGGAGAAATACCCCGGGGGGAAGGGGGCATAAATCCTCCTCTGCACCCAAGAGGACCTCCCCAAGTAGTGCAGATGCTGCATGGAACCCGTGCCCCCTTGCTTATCCCAGTAAACCACAACCCGGGATACAACCTCCCTCCCCGGCCCCCTAGCGGACAAAAAAAGGGGAGCCGGATACCCCCCCCGTTCCCTTTGCCCACCCCGGAATCGAAAAGGTCCAAAACCCCGTGGAAAGTCCCCAACCACCCCGGGAGACCGGAGAGGGGTCGAGGGACTCCCCCGGCGATCCAATTCCCTGCCTTTCCGCCAAGAACCTCAACGGAATATGGACCCGGGCCTTCCCCCTCTAGAATAAACCTGGGAAAAACCCCCCGGGGTCAAGGAAAAATAAGGAAGGGATGAGGAGGAGGGGGAAAGGGGGAAAAGGGGAAAGGGGGGGAGGGGGAAAGGGAAAGGGAGGAGGGGAAGATGGGAAGGGGGGGGGGATTGGGGTTATGGTTCGGTCAGGAAAAAGACCAAGAGGCCCAATTCCTCAGAACAATCCCCTTTTTACCTCGACAAGGAGCCCCCTTAAAAAAAGAATTCAATATAAATCTGTTTTTCTGCATGGAATTTTTGAGTTTGTACATGAAAAGGTGAAATGAATGCATTGTGTGTGTCTCACTAATTGGGTTCGGGGCCCAGACTTAGCTCTGGCCCCCTCTTCACTATGCTACTGGGTCCTCTCTCTCCCTGCTCCATGCCCTTTTATCATACCTCGTCTTAAACTTATATGTTTCATGCCCCCACTACATCACTTTAGACATTCCCTTCCTTTACTCTATGACCTGAAAAAATATTTCGGGGCCCACGGGGGGGGCCTGGGACATGATCCCAAAAGATAATCAGAAGGGCAAAAAAATTCGTACCTTGGGAAAAATGGGGAAAGGGGGAATTGAGGGGACACAGGTGGACCCCCGGACACATGGCCCCCAGATGGTAGAGAGCGGAGGGGGGGGTCCCCCTTTAAAAACAACCACGGGCCCCCCCGGGGAGGGTTTTAACTGGGAAAATTAATTTTCCCCTTTTGAAAATTTTTATTAATTAATCGGGATGAAAAAGGGGATTTTTTTTAAACTCAGGTTGAGAATGGAAGGATTTGGAGGGGAAAACAGTTTTAAAAAAGATATGATAAGGGCTAAGGGGCCAAAATCATGAAGCCGTCCCAGTAATCTGGGGGAAGGCCGGAGCTGGTCTCCCCCAAATACAATTGATTCCCGTGTAGGGAAAAACGGATTAGATGTTAAAGGGGGGGGAGACGACAGCGGGTGAGGGGGGGCGAAACGGGGGGGGAACGAAAGGGGGGGAGACAAGCAGGGGGGGGAGCGCACAGGGGGGGGAGGACAGCGGGGGGGGGGGGGCACAAGGTGGGGAGAGACGATGGGGTGGGGGGGGACGACTGCAGGATGGGGAGACGGGCACGGGGAGGGAGACGAAGCAGGGGGGAGACGATAGCAGGGTGAGGTAAACGACAGCAGGGTGGGGGGCGACAGCAGGGGGGGGAGACGACAGCAGGGTGGGGAACGACGCAGGGTGGGGAGACGACAGCAGGGTGGGGAGACGACGCAGGGTGGGGGCGACGCAGGGTGAGGGGGACGACAGCGGGGGGGGGAAACGACACGGGTGGGGAACGACAGCAGGGGGGGGGAGACGATAGCAGGGGGGAGGGGGGGCGACAGCATTTGGGGAGAACGACAGGGGAAGGAAAGACACAGGGTGAGGGGGACGACAGCAGGGTGGGGGGACGGGGGGTGAGGGGGACGACAAAAGGGTGAGGAGACAACCCGGGTGGGGGGACGACAGCAGGGGGGAGACGACGCAGGGTGGGGGGAGACGACCCCAAAAAGGGGGGGGAGGGGAAAGCCGGGGGGAGGGGGGGCGCAGCAGGGGGGGGGAGAACAGCAGGGGGGGCGACACGGGGGGAGGGGGGCCGGGGGCAAAGGGGGGGAGACGACAGCAGGGGGGAGGGCGACAGCGGGGGGAGGGGGACACACAAAGGGGGAGGGAAGACAGGAAAAGGGGGGGGGACGCCAGGGTAGGGGACGACGCAGGGGGGGGGAGACGACACAGGGTGAGGGGGACGACAGCAAAAGGGGGGGGAGACGACAGCAGTGGAGGGGGGGCGACAGCAGGGGGAGGAGACCAAGTGTGGGGGACGACAGCAAGGGGGGGGAGACGCAGGGTGGGGGGGAGGGGGGGGAAACGGGGAAACGCAGGGGGAGGGGCACAGCAGGGGGGGGGAGACGACGCAGGGTGGGGAGACGACAGCAGGGTGAGAGAAAACAAAAGGGGAGGGACGACAACAGGGGAGGGGGCGCAGCAGGGTGAGGGGGAACGCAGGGTGGGGAAAAGGGAAAAAACAGCAGGGTGGGGGACGACAGCAGGGGGGAGGAGAAAAAGCAGGGGGGGAGACGACGCAGGGTAGGGGCGCAGCAGGGGAAGGGGGCGACAGCAGGGGGAGGGGCAAGCAGGGTGGGGGAAAGACAGCAGGGTTAGGAGACGACAGCAGGGGGGGGAGACGACAGCATGGTGAGGGAGACGAAACGACAGCAGGGTGAGGGACGACAGCAGGGTGAGGAGACGACAGCAGGGTGGGGGAGACGACAGCAGTGTGAGAGAGACGACAGCAGGGTGAGGGAGACGACAGCAGGGTGTGGGAGACGACAGCAGGGTGAGGGAGACAACATCAGGGTGAGGGAGACGACAGCAGGGTGAGAGAGACGACAGCAGGGTGAGGGAGACGACAGCAGGGTGAGGGAGACGACAGCAGGGTGAGAGAGACTACAGCAGGGTGAGAGGATAACTACTTTAGGTAAATTAGAGGTCGTCAAGAACAGCCAGTGAGATGATGGCAGAGTGAAGATAAACGCAGCTTTTAGGTGTCTCCTCAGATGCTAAATTATATTTTCTAGCTGATGAGATGAGGACATTTTTTGAGATAAATGAAGATTTGAAAAAGATACTAAGAGAGATTTTTTTAATTATTTAATTATTATTTCTGGTTTCTCTTTAGCATTCTTTAGCCACTGTATTTCACTTATCTTGCTTCCACATTCTTAGATCTCTCACTAGCGATTTCTTTTAAATATTGTAGCTACTGTAACCAAGTAACTCCAGCTAATAAACCCATTATAACTTTCAGTGACCATAAGAAACTTTTGAAACTGCCGCATTGGCCACTGAACAATTTTACAATAATTATTTCTGAATATTTTTAGCATATTTTCGTTAGTGAAGAGAAGCTTGAGTGTGAACCTTCACCTCTGATACAGTTCACAACAGTCATTGTATCAGAAAGAATTGCAAAATATTTGTTTCAAGTAAATTAAACAGTAGGTGCAATCAATGTGTATGGTAGAATTGTGACTGAGGAAGAAATTGAGTTTTAAAAACAATAGAGATGCTTTGCTAGTCAACACGGTCCTGATCAAGAATAAACCTTTGCAGATGTCTCTCTCTCTCTCTCTCTCTCTCTCTCTCTCTGTCTCTCTCTCTCTCTCTCTCTCTGTCTCTCTCTGTCTCTCTCTCTCTCTCTCTCTCTCTCTCTCTCTCTCTCTCTCTCTGTCTGTCTCTCTCTCTCTCTCTCTCTCTCTCTCTCTCTCTCTCTCTCTCTCTCTGCTTACTTTTCCACCTCTTTAAAAACTTTAAATCAGTTTCTTGTGTCTATCCATTATCTGAACTAATAAATAGATAAATAAGTGAAGATGTGAGCGAGACAAAGGGATCCTGGGAGACACTGAAATGAAAGATGAAGCAGGAAACTTTTACGTTCCTGGAACCTTTATCATACATAAAGATTGCATGAACATAAAATAACAACAAATAAATGTATAAGAAAGGTAGACTAACACACAATACGGTACAGTAAGACGCAAAAAAATATACAGCAACATATTAAAAACGTTTAGCAACTTACAAGAACAGTTTATTAATATTCAACAACAGTACAGTAACATGCAAAAGCTGAACAGTAACACAAAACGGTACAGAAACACATATGAACAGTTGAGTAAGACACAAGAAAAGTACAGTATCATACAGAACATATATTTGGAACAATCAGCTGCTTCGCAAAATGTAACATACGTTGCATTTTGACCATACACAGAGTTTTGTGATATAAACAATTCACACTGGTTAATACCATTGACCTCAAATCACAAGAGTATCTGTGACTTCTTGTAAATCACAGCTCATATATTGCAGCAGACACCTGATAACAATCTATCAATAATAGTGAGGGACGGATCCAATGGAGTTAGTGAAAAACAATGGAGACAAAATGGGAACTGCAACGTTTTATGCTTGTAGATAGTAACTATCCAGGAAGGTACCTCGTCATGTCAGTGTCCAGGAAGGTACCTCGTCATGTCAGTGTCCAGGAAAGTACCTCGTCATGGCAGTGTCCATGAAGGTACCTCGTCATGTCAGTGTCCAGGAAGGTACCTCGTCATGTCAGTGTCCAGGAAGGTACCTCGTCATGGCAGTGTCCAGGAAGGTACGTCGTCATGGCAGTGTCCAGGAAGGTACCTCGTCATGACAGTGTCCAGGAAGGTACCTCGTCATGTCAGTGTCCAGGAAGGTACCTCGTCATGTCAGTGTCCAGGAAGGTACCTCGTCATGGCAGTGTCCAGGAAGGTACCTCGTCATGGCAGTGTCCAGGAAGGTACCTCGTCATGGCATTGTCCAGGAAGGTACCTCGTCATAGCAATGTCCAGGAAGGTACCTCGTCATGTCAGTGTCCAGGAAGGTACCTCGTCATGTCAGTGTCCAGGAAGGTACCTCGTCATGGCAGTGTCCAGGAAGGTACCTCGTCATGGCAGTGTCCAGGAAGGTACCTCGTCATGGCAGTGTCCAGGAAGGTACCTCGTCATGGCAGTGTCCAGGAAGGTACCTCGTCATGTCAGTGTCCAGGAAGGTACCTCGTCATGGTAGTGTCCAGGAAGGTACCTCGTCATGTCAGTGTCCAGGAAGGTACCTCGTCATGGCAGTGTCCAGGAAGGTACCTCGTCATGTCAGTGTCCAGAAAGGTACCTCGTCATGGCAGTGTCCAGGAAGGTACCTCGTCATGTCAGTGTCCAGGAAAGTACCTCGTCATGTCAGTGTCCAGGAAGGTACCTCGTCATGGCAGTGTCCAGGAAGGTACCTCGTCATGGCAGTGTCAGGAAGGTACCTCGTCATGGCAGTGTTCAGGAAGGTACCTCGTCATGGCAGTGTCCAGGAAGGTACCTCGTCATGTCAGTGTCCAGGAAGGTACCTCGTCATGGTAGTGTCCCGGAAGGTACCTCGTCATGTCAGTGTCCAGGAAGGTACCTCGTCATGGCAGTGTCCAGGAAGGTACCTCGTCATGCAGTGTCCAGGAAGGACCTCGTCATGGCAGTGTCCAGGAAGGGTACTCGTCATGGCAGTGTCAGGAAGGTACCTCGTCATGTCAGTGTCCAGGAAGGTACCTCGTCATGGTGTGTCCAGGAAGGTACCTCGTCATGGCAGTGTCAGGAAGGTATCTCGTCATGGCAGTGTCAGGAAGGTACCTCGTCATGGCAGTGTCCAGGAAGGTACCTCGTCATGCAGTGTCAGGAAGGTACCTCGTCATGTCAGTGTCCAGGAAGGTACCTCGTCATGGTAGTGTCCAGGAAGGTACCTCGTCATGTCAGTGTCCAGGAAGGTACCTCGTCATGTCAGTGTCAGGAAGGTACCTGTCATGGCAGTGTCCAGGAAGGTACCTCGTCATGTCAGTGTCCAGGAAGGTACCTCGTCATGTCAGTGTCAGGAAGGTACTCGTCATGGCAGTGTCCAGGAAGGTACCTCGTCATGGCAGTGTCAGAAGTACCCGTCATGCAGTGTCCAGGAAGGTACCTCGTTTCCCAATGGCAGTGTCAGGAAGGTACCTCGTCATGCAGTGTCCAGGAAGGTACCTCGTCATGGTAGTGTCAGGAAGACCTCGTCATGTCAGTGTCAGAAGGTACTCGTCATGGAGTGTCAGGAAGGTACCTCGTCATGTCAGTGTCAGGAAGGTACCTCGTCATGGCAGTGTCAGGAAGGTACCTCGTCATGTCAGTGTCCAGGAAGTACCTCGTCATGCAGTGTCAGAAGGTACTCGTCATGAGTGTCAGGAAGGTACCTCGTCATCAGTGTCAGAAGGTACCTCGTCTGGAGTGTCCGGAAGGTACCTCGTCATGGCAGTGTCAGAGGTACTCGTCATGGCATGTCAGGAAGGTACCTCGTCATGGAGTGTCAGAAGGTACCTCGTCATGCAGTGTCAGGAAGGTACTGTCATGGCAGGTCGGAGGCTCGTCATGCAGTGTCCAGAAAGGTTGTCGCAGTGTCAGGAGGTACTCGTCTGTAGTGAGGAGTACCCGTCATGTCAGTGTCAGGAAGGTACCTCGTCATGGTAGTCGGTACTCGTCATGCAGTGTCGGAAGGTACCGTCATGCATGTCAGGAAGGTACTCGTCATGGCAGTGTCAGGAAGTACCTGTGCGGTCGGAAGGTACCTCGTCATGCAGTGGAGGACCTGCTGGCAGGTCCGAAGGTACCTTGGCAGTGTCCAGAGTACCTGTCATGCAGTGTCCGAAGCCTCGTCATGGTGTCAGGTACTGTCATGTCAGTGTCAGGAAGGTACCCGTCATGGCGTGTCAGAAGGTACCGTCAGCAGTGTCAGAGGTACCTCGTCTGCAGTGTCCAGGAGGTACTGTCATGATGTCAGGAAGTACTCGTCATGTCGGGTACCTCGTCATGGGTGCGAAGGCTCGTCATGCGTGTCGGAAGTCTCGTCTGGAGTCAGGAAGGACTCGTCTGTGTCAGGTACTCGTCTGCAGTGCAGGTCCGTCTGCAGTGCAGGAAGGTCTCGTCAGTGAATATCGTCATTAGTTGGAGTCCCTCATTATTGGAATACCTGTCATGGGTCAAGGTACTCGTCATCGTGTCGGAATACCTCGTCTTGTGAATACCTCGATGCGTGTCGAAGGTACCGTCGTCATGGCAGTGTCCAGGAAGGTACCTCGTCATGGCAGTGTCCAGGGAAGTACCTCGTCATGTCAGTGTCCAGGAAGGTACCTCGTCATGTGGTCAGTGTCCGGAAGGTACCTCGTCATCAGTGTCAGGAAGGTACCTCGTCATGGCAGTGTCCAGGAAGGTACCTCGTCATGGCAAGTGTCCCGGAAGTACCTCGTCATGGTCAGTGTCCCGGAAGGTACCTCGTCATGGTCAGTGTCCAGGAAGGTACCTCGTCATGGTCAGTGTCAGGAAGGTACCTCGTCATGTGGAAGTCCTATCTTAGAAGGTACCTTCTTCATAGGGTGTTCCAGGAGGTACCCGTGAAGGTACTCGTCATGAGCAGTGTCCAGGAAGGTACCTCGTCATGTCAGTGTCCAGGAAGGTACCTCGTCATGGCAGTGTCCAGGAAGGTACCTCGTCATGCTGTCCAGGAAGGTACCTCGTCATGGCAGTGTCAGGAAGGTACCTCGTCATGGCATGTCAGGAAGGTACCTCGTCATGCATGTCCAGGAAGGTACCTCGTCATGGCAGTGTCCCGGAAGGTACCTCGTCATGTCAGTGTCCAGGAAGGTACCTCGTCATGGCAGTGTCCAGGAAGGTACCTCGTCATGGCAGTGTCCAGGAAGGTACCTCGTCATGGCAGTGTCCAGGAAGGTACCTCGTCATGGCAGTGTCCAGGAAGGTACCTCGTCATGTCAGTGAAGAATGAATCAAAAGTCAATTAAAGGTTTTAGTGTGATGTCGCCTCTTCAATATATTTGTGGGACATCACCGTCGTCACTCTGTGGGACATCACCGTCGTCACTCTGTGGGACATCACCGTCGTCACTTTGTGGGACATCACCGTCGTCACTCTGTGGGACATCACCGTCGTCACTCTGTGGGACATCACCGTCGTCACTCTGTGGGATATCACCGTCGTACTCTGTGGGACATCACCGTCGTCACTCTGTGGGACATCACCGTCGTCACTCTGTGGGACATCACCGTCGTCACTCTGTGGGACATCACCGTCGTCACTCTGTGGGACATCACCGTCGTCACTCTGTGGGACATCACCGTCGTCACTCTGTGGGACATCACCGTCGTCACTCTGTGGGACATCACCGTCGTCACTCTGTGGGACATCACCGTCGTCACTCTGTGGGACATCACCGTCGTCACTCTGTGGGACATCACCGTCGTCACTCTGTGGGACATCACCGTCGTCACTCTGTGGGACATCACCGTCGTCACTCTGTGGGACATCACCGTCGTCACTCTGTGGGACATCACCGTCGTCACTCTGTGGGACATCACCGTCGTCACTCTGTGGGACATCACCGTCGTCACTCTGTGGGACATCACCGTCGTCACTCTGTGGGACATCACTATCTTAACTATGTTTGTTGGACAACAATTTCTTCACTAGGGTTTTCGACACACCTTTCTCTATCATCACCCTCTTCACTATCTTTACCTAATAAATTGCACTGTTAGTACAATCTACTATTTTTCACTAAGAAGAAACGTGTGAACACCATGAGATCGACCGTCGTAGTCCTAATTCTTCTTAAAGTCAGGTTACAAATTCATCAATCTTCCTTTCATAGCTTTTTCTTACATTAATGTGATTTATTTTCCTACCTTCCTCAGAATTTTTTTCCTAAGTGTCTTATAACTGACTTTTCTTATACTCAGAGAGGAAAGCTAACTCGTGTACACTTTGTCTGTATTTAACGTTTTGCTTTCACCACTCTTTCTACTAGCTAGTAATGATCTGGCCTCTATTCTCCCATTTAATATTTGGTCATCACTTTATGTTGATGACTTTGCTATAGCTTGTGCAGGCGCTGACTGTCACCTAGTAGCAGCCTCTCACCACAATGTTATCGACCGTGTTTACCAATGAACCAGTACTCGTGAGTTTAAACGCACCAGATTACTATAATTGGACGTTGTGTTGTCCCGTATCCCTGAACGTGATACGCTCAGATTTCTCGGTCTTCTGTTTGGTCGTCGGTTGTCCTGGAAACTTCAGACATCTCCCCGAAAGCAACTTGCCATAGCCGGCTGAACCTCCCTGAAACCCTCGCTGATCTTTCGTCGAACCCTCCTTCATTCAGCCGTAATTTTATCGAAACAAGATTATGGCGACCAAATATATTCTGTGGCCTCTCCCGTAACTCTTTTTAAACTTGCTTTTCGTTCCTTCCTTGTTGAGAGCCTATATGCAGAAGTGAATGTTTCATGCTTGTGTGTTGTGGGGTTCTTTTCATAGATTTGGTAATATTAACAGACGATGAGCTTGGGTTTTGGTAGCGTTTAATGAGGCGTTGGATATATGGGAGCTGAGAGCCTATGCCTGTGTCCGTCTGTCCTGCACTGAGTCTGGGTGGTAACTGAGGCTTCTAGGCCGCCTGGCGCTGAGGCATTCAAAAGGCAGGCCTATCATTGGCTGATGCCAGATCACATGGGCAGAGGTTGGAAATCACGTGAACAGCCGTTATAAGTACAACCCGTACAGCTCGGGCATGCTACGTATGGCGTCTCGACATACAACTATACAAACTAAGGGCAACAGGCAACAACTTTCAGCTGATTCTATACAATGTCAAAGTACACAACAGTTGAACATTATACTTCACATGGATATTATCGTGACGGAATAATCTACATTACTATATGATGCATCTTGATACTTGGGAATTATCTAAATGAGCTCATTCTAGAAAATCATGATAAAAGAGATAAAAAAAAATTAATTTGTTCGATCGAACTGTCTTCATGTGATCTACGAATTCTGAGGAAATATAATTACAAGAAGGTAGTGATTAACAGACAAGGTAGATATGGTGCACACAAATCTATACTGTTAATTCTCAGAACTCGAGAGAACGTGAACACACAAAAAAAAATTTGAGTAATACTAAGTAGATATTATAACACACAGTTAAACGCTTACTACATATTTATCTATACAGGTTATTTACACTTAACCCCAACTCTGCTAGGGTGAGATTGATATAGGCTGTATAATTATCATCTCTGGGTGGATCAAACTCTGTTACAATAGGTAACTCAACTTCTGATTGAGGAGGATCTACACTGGTATCTACAAATGATACTTGAGGATTAATTAACACTTGTCGTGTACGTAGGGAATAACGACATTCAGGTATAACTTCATCCCAGGTTACACTATTGGGATTGATGGTAGCTCTTAAGACATCAAGGACTTTCTTATTCGTTCTTTCTGCTAACCCATTGCTGGCAGGATGGTGTGGAACAATGGTAGATTTAGTAATCTTATACAAGGCACATAGGTTTTCTAGAATCTCGTTACAAAATTCACCTCCATTATCTGTTATGAGGGACTTAGGAGTGGTATGTCTACAGATTATACGTTCCTTAAACGCTTTAGCTACTGTCCCGGCAGTCTTATCTGGGATAGGAACTAACTCACAAAATCTGGTAAAGTGATCGACCATCACACAGATGTTTGTTTCCACTGAGGGAACATTGGAAGTTGGTCAACAGATCTAGTGCAACTCTTTCCCATGGCTCACTAGAAGTAGGAAAGATCTGGATTGGATTAGGACCTGTGACATACTCAGTAATATCGGTAGACATACGAGGCCAAAAGTATTTCAATCTGGCTTGTTTCACAGAACGATCCATACCAGGATGTGCAACATCTGGTACATCGTGAACTAGCTGCAAGGCTACTTTCACTAGTGACTGTGGAATTACTAATTGGTATACTCTTCTACTAGGATTACCCAACTCGGTAGTGCGATACAGTAATTCTTGGTTCATGACAAAGTCACTAATGGGTGCTGGTTGCTTCACAGAGAGAATAAGATCTTTCTGGAGCAGGAATCGAACCACACCAGATCAAAAGGGGTCTTGTCTTTGAGTAGTCTTTACATCCTCAGTACTAAATGGAGGATCGGCAGTTACTACACTGACATGACGCGACAAAGCATCAGCAACTACATTGGATTTGCATAACTGTAAAATTGCGTTCAGCCTTAGTAAGGACTCGGCTAGCAAATGCAAATAATCTCTTAAACTGAGTTTTCTTTATTCACTAAGAACTGGGAACACTTTCCTACTGGAGGAATGAACGGCACGGTGGAGTGGAAGGACTCTCCCGGGTGAAATAGATAGCTCAATAACACAAAGTATGAACAAAGGAGAATGGCTCTCACTATCTCTTACTGCAGGTAATAATTACTCGACACACGACACTTTACTCTGCAAAGGACTTACTGTCAACTGGAAAGAACACTATCTGGAACACGAGGGACAACAACTGGCACTCTAGTGAATACACTAGCAACAGAAACGGCTTTCTGCAATTGCTTTTGCATCAGCGAGAGATGCTATAACTCATTCAAGTAGTCTTTCTTCAACAAAGCGTCCCCTGGAGAGGAACTACTACTTGAACTAGCAACATTGCAAGGATAGACTCAGTACTCAAGGCGGTCCGGGATACCTCCGGCACCCTAGGCATCTGAACGCTATCTTGCATGCAAGATATTGTAGGGACTGAATTCCAGACAGGAATTCAGCTTACGACGTTTCGGTCCGACTTGGACCATTTACAGACTTTGTAAATGGTTCAAGTCGGACCTAAACGTCGTGTAAGCTCCTTTCTTCTATATGCGGGTTATTTGTGTACTGTTCTAGTCACGGTATTGTGCTTTTTTTTTTTTTTTGTTATTTATGAATAACATTAAATTGGGAGCAGGGAATTTCGACAATTTCTACCTAAACCAATAATCTAGTAAAATTATCCATAGAGGACCCTTGAAGGGAGGTGCCTTGGATCAAACCTGATTAAGCCCCTCATTCCTCTAGTCGCTGTATTTCCTCTACGGTTTTAGTGCCCCATGAAAATAAATTTATTCATAAAATAATGTTCTGTCAAGTATAATAATCCGTAATAATTCACACAGTAACATTCATAATCCCCTACAATTATCTCTGCAATAATACCTATAATAATCCCATTAAATAAACCAATAATTCTGAAAAATAAACCAAGAAATTCTGAAAAATAAAGCAATAATTCCAGAAAATAAACCAGTCTCATTAAATAAACCAATAATTCCAGAAAACAGGCCAATAATTCCGGAAAAGAAATCAATAACACCGGAAAATAGACTAATAATCTCATCCAATAAACTAGTAGTTAAAATAAACCAATGATCTCATCAAATAACTAGAAAACAATAACTTCGGTAATTACTATCACATGTTAGGAGACGTCTATAATTTTTAAGAAAACAATGTTCATCATAAATAACGTTCACCACTGTTATTTTCTACCATCTTACCTCACAAACAGCACATTTACCGTCATTTACTGTCAAGAAGAACAAGGCAACTTGTTTCTGGCTTCCTTATAAGAATGCTGAGCCGGGAAATATTAGAGGAATAATTTTTTTCTTGGAGTAATACTTTATCTTGTTTGTTGGGGGTTTATAGAGCTACTGACGCCACGCACCGTATCCGACTCCGTTACCACCGTACTCGGTCAGGTGGACCCCTTTGCCTTAGCCAGATAAGGTAAGATTTTGAATAAAAAGGCTTTATACCGTGCCTCTCTGACTGCCTCTCTCTCCTTCCCTGCCTCCATGTATGACTGCCTCTCTCTCCTTCCCTGCCACCATGCATGACTACCTCTCTCTCCTTCCCTGCCACCATGCATGACTGTCTCTCTCTCCTTCCCTGCCTCCATGCATGACTGCCTCTCTCTCCTTCCCTTCCTCCATGCCTCTCTCTCCTTCCCTTCATCCATGCCTGACTACCTCTCTCTCCTTCCCTGCTTATATGCCTGACTGCCTCTCTCTCTTTCCCTGCCACCATGCCTGACTGCTCTCTCTCTCCCCCTGTCTCCATGCCTGACTCCTGTCTCTCCTTCCCTGCCACCATGCATGACTGCCTCTCTCCTTCCATGCCACCATGCATGACTGCCTCTCTCTCCTCCCCTGCCTCCATGCCTGACTCCCTGTCTCTCCTTCCCTGCCACCATGCATGACTACCTCCCTCCTTCCCTGCCACCATGCATGACTGCCTCTCTCCTTCCCTACTATCATGCTTCACTGGCTGCGTCCTTGTGACTCACGTCCTTGCCTGCTTGTATGTGCGCGTGCCTCTCTCCCTCTCTTTCTTTCTGCATATACAATATATATATATATATATATATATATATATATATATATATATATATATATATATATATATATATATATATATACAGTACTAGTCACGGCATTATGCCGCCCCTTCTCCACACACGTACCAAAACACAAATACATACCACTTACTGAGGTTTTAATGGTACGCTTAATCACGTCCCTCAGCGGTGTAGGAAGACTCTCACACAAATTTTTGAGGGTTTGGGGAGGTATATTATTCCATGCCTCATGTAGAGCAGCCTCCAGCCGCAGGATGGAACTGATATCCTTGCCCAGTGAACTTCGTTTCACTATTGACCAGAGGTTCTCAATAGGGTTTAGGTCTGGGGAATTGTCTGGCCAGTCATTAAAGAACCTTACTTCACAGTCCTTAAGCCACTGAACTACAGATTTGGAGGTATGACACGGTGCACCGTCGTGCATAAACACCGTAGCCCCGCCCTTGTCAAACGCCTCAGGTAAATTGTCACACAATAACTCCAGGTAATTATACTGGTTCATATACTGGTTTTGGGAAGCACAATGAGTTTTACCAACACTCTGAGCACTGAAACACCCCAAACCATGAGTGAGTCTGGGTGTTTGGTGGCCCAAACGGGTGTAGCGTGAGTGTGGCAGGTCACTACCTCTGGGCCGGTACATGTCCCTATGGTTACAGGTGACGGTGAACGTTGCTTCGTCACTCCAAAATACTCCAAGCCACTCTCTGTGGCTTGGAGAGGATCGGTTTCTTAACCTGGCGGAGACTACTGTGCCCAGTTCTGACAGACGTCTGTTAACAGTTCTTACAGAGACCTCTGAGAGAAGATGTGGGTTCTTTTCATTCAGTTCTCTAGCAGTTATCTTAGGTGTACTCTCTAACTGCTTCTTTAACACAGTTAAGGTATGAACAGATGTCTTCTTCGAGGGGCCAGGCCAAGGTTTGGCAGACGGTAACTCGACACCGCCACCAGCCTTGAAACAATGCACCCAGTTCCTCACTGAACGCTCACACACACCAACATTCTCCACTGTTTCCCTTTCGTCAGGTGCCCAGCTTTGTGAAGCCTTATGATTTGAGCTATAGTTTCAGGCGTTAAAGACTTCCTTTTACCCATAATCAAACATGTATAGCCCCAAAACCAAAGGGAATATTGGACAAAAGATGGTGCGGATGAGAGACAAAAGTGCAACACTCCCTCTCACCACGGCAGCCACGTGAGCACTGAGGAGTCACTGTCAAATGTGGCGGCAGGCTGTGACGTCATGCTAACGGTTGCTACCCGGCATAATGCACTGACAAAAAAAACTCCAGTGTATGGTAGGCCATTGATATTGTCACGGCATTATGCCAGGGTGTTCACCCTGGCATAATGCCATGACTACACTGTAAAAATATATATATATATATATATATATATATATATATATATATATATATATATATATATATATATATATATATACAGAGAAAGATCGTAGACAGCAGGACTCGATACTGCTACTGGTACGGACAAGAATCCCAGGCAGCGCTCTTATCGACTCAGCCACATAAGCTGGGCAGCCTTGTTTACAAACCATGTTTCTTTCCCAGCCCGGGCACATCAGTGAGCCTGAAGCATGGCAGCCCGGGCACATCAGTGAGCCCAAGCATGGCACCCGGGCACATCAGTGAGCCTCAAGCATGG
>WNWK01031537.1:0-22632 GCA_009830355.1 Cherax destructor
ATTTACATTTAATTTATAAATAAGAAATTTTAATTTAATTTATAAATAAGAAATATTTAATTTTAATTTATAAATAAGAAATATTTACACTTTATAAAAAAAATATTTACACTTATTTGGGGGGAGATGGGGCGGGGGGTGGCATTTTGTCATGCCCCTATATTCTCAAAAACGGGGGGGGCTGTTTCATTTTTCTTCAAGCTTAACTTTTTCTACCTGTTAATCCCACTTTATCGCCGGCGCTAAGCCTTTATCTCACTTTGATACTTTCCCGTTTCTTTCTTTAATTCTTTGGTGTTCCCCACTTTCTTTACCAAAGGACTGGCACTGGGTTTAGGGCCCTTTGGCTTTTTGTGTCCCCAATAATAAGGGCCAAAACAATGGATTGTTTAAAAATTTTTTTGATGAACCGCAGGATAATGTTATCAACCAAAACAATGCACCGCCTGAAATGTGGGGGGCGGTTTGGGGTTTTGTATGCGCCGGGCACTGGACAGGTTCCTACCATGGCCCCAAGGGGAAACAGTGCCCCCGGAAAGGCTGGTCTGATTATCCGGTGTTTTCATCATTTTTTTCCCCTTTTTTTTTGTTTAAAGGGGCCGTTTCTACGATTTTTGGGCCCCACGCCCAGACCTGTCCGCCTGCCCTGGCTTGCGCGCCTCCCGAGCAGGCGTCTTGAGAGTCAAACTTTTTTTATCACAATAAATTCATTGTGTTTAGTGCTTTTTATTGATTGTGACTGTAAATAACCACCATGGGCCAAAAAGAAACTTCATAGTGGCAGCCTTTGGTAAAGAAAGACAAAAAAGAATTAAAAAAGAAACTGTAGAAAGAGCAAAGTGGAGGAGGAAGAGGGGAATGTGCCTTTGAGTGATTCAGATATGTATGATACAAAAAGACAAGCATAAAGGAAAAGCACCAGCCAGTGAAAAGGAGCATTAACAGTGTAAAAAAGTTGCCTTAATCGATAAAAAATTTTAAAAGAAACTTAATTCCATTGTTTGTTTGGGAATATGGGGACACTAAACCCCCGGCTGCCCTCTGCCACATCTCCAAGGTAAGTGTAAATTTTTTTATAGTGTGAGCGGGGGAACATTTGTGAAAGGGTTCGGGGAAAAGTTAATTGATTTAGTTGGACTTGAGTCCGGAAATGGGAATACAATGCCTGCATTTTTCCCTTTGGGGCCCCAAGGGTCTCAAAAACCGTTCTCAGGGCCCCAAAATTTTAAAAAAAAAAAAAAAAATTTTTCTTATGAAATGATAAAAATTTTTTTCCATCATAACGCCACAAAAATTTGAAATTTGATCGACAACAAGGTTTTGCTTTTGGGTTGGGGGGAGCCATGGCCACGCATCGGCTTTTTCCCCTTTTTGACCCTATTTTCAACCCAATGTGTCAGGCAACAAAATTATAGTTTTTCCTAGAACTCTATTTCTTCTATCGATTGAGAAAAAGAAACCCTAACCATTACAATCCCAAAATAGTGTGAAAAGGCAATTTGGCCAATTTCAACAAATTTCAAACGATGCCAATTTCAAAATGGGCCCCAGAATAAACAAGGCAGACTTCCCCTGGCACTAAAATAACATCTTCTCTGTTCATTATCACGTTTCCGGCCCCTCTTGATTATTTTTTTTTTTTCAATTTGAATTTTTATTCTCACAAAAAAATTGAAGATTTACTTTTGTATACAACTGCATCATTGTATAAAGGTATAAAAATTTAACATTGGGGCATGAAATTAGCTCGCCAGTTGATGTTTTTGGATGCATGGTGTGATTTGTTTACCCTGAACATCGTCAAAATCGAAATTTCCTACTTTGAGCTCATTTCAAAAGGACTTGTCTTTGTCAAACCAATAAAATCATCCCATTTTTAAATATCTTCCACTCATCAAATGAGACCAAGAAAACGAGAAACATCAATAAATACCATACAAAATAGACTGAAAGTCGTTTTTAAACCAAAAAAAACCGGCCGAGGTTTTTTTTCCCATTATGCACTTTGGTGCGGGAATTTTTTTTTCTGCGCACTGCCGCCAGACCCATTCTACCATCTAGGCCCAACAGCCTGTTTCTGCTGATTTAGGGCGCTAGAATTTAGGCGTACTAGTACCCCAAAAAACCCCGGCGTGCCGTACTAACGCAAAACCCCCAAAAAGGGTTTAAAGGGGGGTCTGGGATAGTGACAGCTGGGAGGGCTATTCCATGTCGATCCCAGGCCCTGCAAAGACAGTGATTATGTTTTGTGTGGGAAATTTGAATAATGATGAAAGTATTTTCTTTTTTTGGGGTTTTCTTTTTTTTGGGTCCCCTGCCTTGGGGGGGAGACGGCCCCCTTGTTGAAAAAAAAAAAATTTTTTTATAAATTAAAGTGTAAATATTTTTATTTATAAATTAAAGTGTAAATATTTCTTATTTATGAATTATGTACAGTTGTTTGTGTGAATAGTGGTGGTGGCTTTTTCCCCGCTTCTACCACCACAGCTTATAGTCGTAGCCCTTACACCTAAAAACAACAACACCTCCACCAGTCCTTTCGTAATGACATTTTTTTAATTCGGGGTTTATATCATGTTTCTATGTTATTAATATTGTTTATTTTATATTAGATGTTTTGCTGATAAAAAGCTGTGGGGGGTTTATTTTTGTCATTTAAAAAGGGCTATTTTTCCTGCCTCAAAAAACCCCCTCTCCCCAACAAGAGTTTCAAAAAAGGAAAACTGAAATGTTCATTTGTCAATTAAAATTATTGTTTTTTTTTTATTTATTTCTCATTATTTTCTGCATGAAAACATAATATTTATTTCTAAAAAAAAGAATTTTTGGTGAATATTTTTGGGGGAACGTTAATTGTAGTATTTACATTATTTTTAAAGGGGAAAAAAGGGGTTAAAAAAATTTGGGCCCGTTAAGGCCTAGCTCCGGGGGGATTGGGCGTTTTTGGGGGGCCACTGTATTTCCATTAAAAATTGGGGGAAAACTGAAATGGGGAAAAGGAGATTCCACAAAACCCGGGGCCCCTTACACATTATAGCAGTGGACCTGGTTTTCGATGGCCCCAAACTCCCCTTTTATGTAAGTTTTTTTTAAATGCTTTTGTAATTTTTTGGGGGGCTAAAAGGACAATCATTTAAAACATTTCTTAAGGAGATAAATTGTTGGTAATGGATTAACACATTCGGAATGAAAAATATCGTAAGGGTACCACTGTATATAAATACAGGGCCCCCTCATTAACGAACCCCCGGAAATCGTGCAATTATGTAAGTAAATTTTTTGAAGTTCTTGTGGAAGTGTTTTTGGGGGTCTGAAATGCTAACCTAGGAAATTTTCCTTAAGGAGAAATTCGTTCTTGGATTGAGCAGACTTCGGATGAAGTTTTTAAAACTGGGGTCCACTTCCCCCACCCAAAACTTCCATACAAACTATTTTCAACAATGCTCGGGTTTTTTTCCCATAATATAATTTACTATTGATATAACCAACCTACAAAATACTTTCATCTTGCCCAAATTCGTGGACCCCCCCCAGCCCCCCGGAAAAACGACAAATGAAAAAAGGTGTTTGAGGTGGGGATTTTGGGGGTTTAAATAAAAAAACCCTAATTTTTCTTAAGGAAGAAACGCGGAATGGCACTTGAAGGGGGGCCCGGAAGAATTTTTCTTGGGGGGGGTCCCCTGTAAATCTCTAGTATTAGAGAAACTGTTTAAACCCTTTCAGGGTTATTGCGACTAGCGGCTTCGCCCTGGGGTTATTGACGATAGTCCCCAAAATTTTAGCGCCCCAAATCAACAGAAACAGGCTGTTGGCGAGATGATAGAATGGGTCTGTGCAGTCAGTGTGGAGTATAAAAATTTTTACCCACAGGATAATGGGGAAAAAAGACCGTTTTTTTTGGTTTAAACAGGACTTTGCAGTCTATTTTTTTATGGTATTTATTGATGATTCTCTTTTTTTGGTCTCATTTATATATTGGAAGATATATTCAGAAATAGAGATGATTTTGATTTTTTGACAAGAAATTACCGAAAGAGCTAAAAATAGCGAAAATGTTCGATTTTGACGATGTTCAAAGTAAACAAATCCATTGCACCCCAAACACATCAACGGGAGTCAATATTCATGCACAAGTGCTCTAATATTATTTATACCATTTTACAATGTGCAGTTTATACAAAAAGAAACTTCTATTTTTTGAGAAAAAATTCAAAATGAAAACAAAGTAATTAGAGGATGGAAATGACAATGAAAAAAGCGTTATTTTATGCCAGGAATGTCTCCCTTTTTATTTGGACCATATTTTGAAATTGGATCGTTTAAATTTTGTGAAATTGGCCAAATTGCTTTTTCTGCCCCTGTTTTTTAGTTGCAATTGGAAATGGCGGTTTCTTGTACCATCGATAAAAGAAATGGAGTTCTGCAAATATCTATAATTTTAGTTGCTAAAATAGGAATTTCCGAAAAAAGGGCCAAAATGGGCGGTGGGCCCCGTAAAAGTCAAGGCTACCCAAATTGGGGAAACATAATTCCCCTTTGTTTTGATCAAATCTCAATTTTTGTGGATTATGATCGGAAAAAAAATTTTCTTTCATTTCATGAGAAAATTTTTTTTTTTTTTTTTTTTAAATTTTTGGCCCCCGAACGAGTTTGGAGCCCCCCCTTTGGCCCCCAAAATTTTAACTTTGTTATAGTCTGCCCATAATGCAATGGCATAATGGGGGCTTTTTTTTTTCCCGAATTCATAATTGTAATTACAAAATCTCGATGTAAACTTGCAATGAAATAAAAATATTATTATTATTATATTTTTTTTTGTGTGAATAAAAAATTCAAAATAGAAAGCAAGAGTAATAAAAAGGGGCCTGGGACGTGACTGATGAACAGGAAAATGTTAATTTAGTCCAGGAATGTCTGCATTTTCTTCCCCGGACCCTATTTTGAAATTGGCATTTTTTTAATTTTTCATGAAATTGGGCAAATTGCCAATTTCTGACCACTTTTTTGGGGTTGTTAAATTGGTAAATGGGCAGTTTCTTGTACTCAACCCCATGAACAAATGGATTCCCAGCAAAATAGCTATGAGTTTGGTCGACTGGAACAATGGAATTGGCCGAAAATAAGGCTCAAATTGGGAAAAAACGGTGATGTGTAAATATGCCCAACCCCCTTTCCCGGGTAAAAGGGGGGCTCAAAAACGTTCTCAGGGTCCAAGAATTTAAAAAAAAAAAAATTATTTTTCATCTTTAAAAAAAAATTATGAAATTTGTTTGAAAACAAAAGGGAAATTTTTTTTGGAAGTTAGCGGAAAAACCCGACTTTCGCATGGGGATTTCGCCCATTTTAGCCTATTTTCCAAATTCCCCAAAGTTTCAGACAACTAAAATTAGAGCTTTTCCTTTTGAACCCCATTTCTTCTATCGATTGAATACAAGAAACCGCCTATTTACCTATTACAACTACCCAAAATAGTGGTCAAAAAAATGGAATTTGGCCAAAATTTCCAAAATTTAAAAAATCCCCCAAATTTTAAAATAGGGCCCCAAAAAAAAAAAGGCAACATTCCTGGCACTAAAATAACGTCTTCTCTGTTCATTAGTCGTTTCCAGGCCCCTCTTTTATTTTTTCTTTTCTTTTTAAAATTTTTTTCGAAACAAAAAAATTTAATTTTATGTATACAACTGCATCATTGAAAAAAAGATATAAATAATATTATAGCATATGTGCATGAAAAATTAGCCCGCCAGTTGATTTTATTGGATGCATGGTGTGATTTTTTTTCTCTTGAACATCGTAAAAAAACGAACTTTTTCCCACTTTGACTCAATTTCAAGGTACTTGTCGTTGTCAAACCAATCAAAATCTTATTTCTGTAATATATCTTCCCGTCTATCAAATGAGACCAAGAAAACGAGAATACATCAATAAATACCATCAAAATAGACTGCAAAGTCGCTTTTTTTAACCAAAAAATCGGTCAGGTTTTATTTTCCTCATTATGCCCCCGTGTGGTGCAGGAATTTTAAAACTCGCCCCTTTTCCCCCTTTTAACCCCCTTCCCATCCCCCTAGGCCCCCCCAGCCTGTTTTTGTTTGGGTTTAAAATTTTTAAAAATTTTAAAATACTTACGTCAACCCCAAAAAAGGGGTCCCCTACAAATACGTCAATAACCCTAAAAGGGGTTAAAAGGAATAATGTCAGTGGTTAGTCCATTTCAGACTCCAAAAATACACCTACAAAAGCACTTACAATATTACACACATAATTGTTCAATTTCCGAGGATGACTGAAACTTATAAGTGCATCCACGTGTGAGTTTTCCAGAAACGATCAGTCGCTCGGTCGATTTTTTCAGACACGATCAAAATTTCCAGATGTGAGTGGACCTCAAGGGAGGTTCTTGATGCTGGTGAGGGCTCTTGCTCTTGATCTAAGGGAATTGGACCTCAGTTGTTTATTGGACTGTCTTATTGAAACTTGGGCAATATATATGGAAAGATGAAAAGAAAAAATGAAAGAAATCAGACCATAAATAACGGAGTTCACTTCTAAGGCATTAGCCTCACCTTAGCGGTATTTTGATATTTTTCGTATGGGTTTTATGGTTGTATTCTTGTTTTTGGTCTCATTTGATAGAAGGGAAGATATATTACAGAAATAGATATGATTTTGATTGGTTTCAGGATGAAAAGTACCTTGAAAATTGAGCTAAATGGTTTCAGGATGAAAAGTACCTTGAAAATTGAGCTCAAAATAGAAATGTTCGATTCTTTGGCGATGTTCAAGAATAAACAAATGATGTAACCTCCATTCCAATATGCAGTCATGAATGGGTTACTATGTAATACTAATACAATTATTACAGTAATGCAGTAGTCTGCATAACAGTAAATCTTCTATTTTTATGTGAATAAAAATTCCAAATATTTATATTGTTATAATAATAATAGTATAATATAATAATAATAATAATAGTAATAATATAATATGTATAATAATAATACAGTGGTCCCTTGGTTTTATCCGAAAATTCGTTCCAGAATGCTGCTCGAGTGCCATTCCGGCAATTTATTTCCCTTAAGAAATAATGTCACGTAGGTTAGTCTATTTCAGACCCCAAAAATACACTTGAAAGCAGGACTTACGAAAATACACTTCATAAATGTTGAGTTTGGAGATGCCGAAAACCGAGGGACCACTGTACATGTATAATAATAATGTACTATATAATAATAATTATAATAAAACGGCTTCAGAGGCCGTCACTAGATGGCAGTGAATACCATAACAATGTGGGACGGTTATGGCCCCCCACTTGTCACATAATGACATATTTTATTCATTCTAGAGTATATATCAGGGTTTTTATGTTATTTATATTGTTTATTATGTCATATTAGATGGTTTTGATAGATAAATAAGCCATGGAGTTGGTATTAGCGAAATATTCAAGGAGTATTTTGTCCTCTCTCCAGACAAACTCTTTCTGCTGCCGCCGCTGCCACTATATAATGACATATTTTATTAATTCTAGAGTATATATCAGGTTTCTATGTTATATTGTTTATTATGTCATATTAGATGAATTGTGATAGATAAATAAGCCGTATAGATGATATTAGCAAATATTGAAGTACAGTGGACCCCGGTTTCGATAGTCTCAAACTCGCCCTTTTATGTAAGTTTATTTTTGTAAGTGCTTTTGTAAGTGTAATTTTGGGGGTCTAAAAGGACTAATCTAATTTACATTATTCTTATGGGAATAAATTTGTTCAGTAATGACACTTGAACAGTATTCTTGAGCGAAAAAATGACGTAATCTGGGGGTCCACTGTATCTTGTCTTGCCTCCTGAGACCGGAATGGATTAATTGCATTTCAGTTAATTTAAATGAGGAAAATTGACTCTGCAAGCGAGCAAATCCAGATGCGAGCAAAGTCAGAGAATGGATTAAACTCGTAAATAGAGGTTCCACTGTACTGTTTTTATTTTTACATGAGATGAAATATATAATTTTCAAGACTAGGTATGTCATACATTTGAAATACTTACCTATATTTCTTGGAAAGTAGGTGGAAAGGTACATAAATATCTACCTGGAAAATCCTGAAGGAGCAGAGCTGGTTCCAAACCTGCACTCCCAAAAATTTAAAACTGTATGAAAATAGAAACTTCAGAAACAGTTCAAGAGTACTTTCAGTAAAAGCAGGGATGCAATATGTACAGTAAGAAAGAACTTTTCATCCCTCCCTCCCTTTGTGCAAAGTGGTATTACAAACAAACCTTTGGCTCTCTTCAAAATAGAACTTTAAAAGTTTCCTCATATCAGTTCCTGACCAATTGGGCTGTAGTTGTACATTGGACTGCATGCAGTCATCAGTAATATCCTAGTTGATCAGCATTGATTCACTGGGAAGTCTGGTCTGGGATCAGGCAACAGGGGCACTGACATGCAAAAACATAGAATTGATGAAGCAAAAGGTGAGTGGTCGTTGAAGTATCTGTGGAGACAAAAACGTTATCCATGGAGGCAAAGAAGGGGATGTACGAAAGTATAGTGGTACCAACTCTCTTATCTGGGTGTGAAGCTTGGGTTGTAAATGCTGCAGTGAGGAGGCGGCTGGGGCAGTGGAGATGTCCTATCTAAGGGCAGTGTGTGGTGTAAATATATGCATAGAATTCAGAGTGTGGAAATTGGAGGAGGTGTAGAGTTACTAAAAGTATTAGTCAGAGGGCTGAAGAGGGGTTGTTGAGGTGGTTTGGTCATTTAGAGAGAATGGAAATGGGAAGTACAATGCTTGCACTTTCAGGAGGGGTTTGGGATATTGGCAGTTTGGAGGGACTTCTAAACTGTCGTATCTGAGCACCTCTGCAAAGACAGTGATTATGTATGAGTGAGGTGAAAGTGTTGAATGATGAAAGTATTTTCTTTCATTTTAGGGATTTTGTTTCTTTTTGGGTGACCCTTCCTCGGTGGGAGACGGCTGATGTGTTAAAAAAAAAATTCGTCAGGACTGAAAAAGCCTGCTGTGTAGATGAAATGTTCTGGAAATGAATATAACTAACTGTTGCATATCTTACTCATTTCAGTGTTACTTGAGGCTGCTAGCAAACCAGTTTCACCTTTTTGAGTTCTTGAGTTTCTGAGTTCACTCCTGAGTTTTTCTTTTCATTCGCAATATTAGGGGTGTACAAAAGTACAGTGGTACCCTGAGTTTCGGCCACCTCCCAGCTCAAACAATTATGTAAGTGTATTATTGTAAGTGCTTTTGTAAGTATATTTTTGGGGGTCTGAAATGGACTAATCTAATTTACATTATTCCTTATGGAAACACATTCGTTTGGCAACGGCACTTGAACAGCCTCCTGGATCAAATTTTGGCCGAAACTTGGGGTTCCACTGTATTGGTATCTACAATGATATTTGCTAATTGTGATGGTATAGGTATTGATGTAAAATTGAGTACCAGCATCGGCATAAATTTTGGTATCATCCCATCCCAATTCAGCATTGTCAAGGTTTGTTTTCATGACTCATCCACTTCATTGGCACTGAAGAATCTAGTATTCTTATGGTCTGTAATGGAATCTTGACATGTGCCAAGTATTGGGCTGCGGTCAGTGGTGTAGCTCTCGAAACCTAGTTAACTGACACTTTGAGAGCTGATGGGGTTGTACCCAATCCTGAGAATCTTGGATCACTCAAAGTTTTGTTGATAAATTGTTTCTAATATTGTGCTTGAGGCAGTATTTCTGAGACCGGATAATTTCTTTTACTTAGACACAGAGTTTTGTGAAATATTTTCAACAAAGAAGAAAAGTTGGCAATAAAATTCCACTTCCATCAAATAATGGAAGGTATGTGTTACCTGACAACATATTGCAATGGCTTTTTCTTGTTCACAGATGTGATCTAAAATTAATCGTTCTATTCCAGTGGGTAGGGACATTGTGAATGAATTGGTGCTTTGGAAGTTTACTACAGAGGAGAGGAACTGAAGTGGCTCACCATTTGCCTCAGTTAACAATGATTTCTTATTACTCACTGCTCAGAATGCAATCATGGATTACCAATTGAAGTGTATGTACCATGTTTGCGTGTCTACAGTGTATGCAAATACTACTGTATTTTCTGTATATAAGGTTCACAAGCATATAAGGTGCACCCCAATTTTGGCAGGCATATTCTTGGAAAAATAAAATAAAATGCAGTAGTACTTGCTAGGTGTAGTGAGTTAGTGTGCTGTAGGTTGAATGCTGACATGACATCAACACGAACACAAGGTGCCATCACCACTTACACAAGATGCCATCACCACTAACACAAGTTGCCATCACCACTAGCACAAGGTGCCATCACCACTAGTACAAGGTGCCATCACTAGTACAAGGTGCCATCACTAGTACAAGGTGCCATCACTAGTACAAGGTGCCATCACCACTGGTGATGGCAGTAAATCAGTAATCTTATTCATCCTTAGATATGAATATATATTGTGTTATATGCTACTTCATGCCATGCTCAGTGCAACAAATAGTCTACTGTATGTTAAAGCTTTATTGAAAAACTGTCTTATTCCAACAAGCTCTGGCTTGTGCAGCCTTTACCACTACTAATTACCAGAACAAACATAACAACCTGTTGTTTACAGATCGTACTGGTAAAATATAAATTACTATTGATAATAGTTATTGGACACTAAAGAAATCTGGAATTTTTTTATACAGGGTTGTTTGTTGTTCAGTTTACTGTTACAAAGCACTGAAACCACCACTGGATAAATAGTAAACTTTATTTCTACAGAGTGTATAGTTTACAGTGATTCAAGATTGGTGACATTGTTGACATACTTTGTGAAAGCCATTGGTTATGCAGAGCATTTTGGGCAACCTTAAAATAAACTTATAACTACTAATAACTTCCACTGGAATGGTTTTCAAGGAATTTGAAGTTTTAGCAAAACAATTTGCTATAATGTATGTCGAGGTTATTACAAATGTTGGACAAATACGAATGTAACTACTGATCCAAATTTTAGCGTTATTAGACAGGCCCATAGAATGCATAGCATCTTGGGCAAAACTTACCTATACAGTGGAACCTCGACATGAGTTTAATCCATTCCGTAACGTAGCTCGCAATTCAATTTGCTCTTATATCAAATCAGTTTTCCTCATTTAAAGTAATTGAAATGCCATTAATCCATTCAGCGGAATTCCTGCTCTTGGGAGACAGGACAAAATACTTCAATGTAAGCTAATATCAACTCTGAGGCTATTTATCTATCACAATTGATGTAATATGGCATAATAAACAATATAAATAACAGAAACATGATATATACTCTAGAATGAATAAAATATGTCATATGAGTGGTGGTGGCTATTCCCACTCCTGCTCTGACCATATCTTCTCATGCTCTTATTATAAGAGAAAATGGAGTGTTTGTGAAGCTAACTGCACTAGATCACTAGTTTCATAAGGAAAACACTGGAACAATGTCGTATTTATAAATAAGAAATATTGTATAAAAACATAATAGAGATTGTAAAGAAATAAACTGGTTTTATAAAGTGTACGTACATATTTACCTTGGAGAAGATGCTGGCGGAGGTTGAGGGTGGAAAAGATAGGGAGAGTCCACAACCCGCACCCTTGCTTGTGTTTATCTATGATTTCCTGCTTTAATTCCATGAACATAATCCTCTTTTCTTCTCAGCACTGTCCTTTGCACTTACTTTCTTAGGACCCATTGCAAAATAACTGTACAAAATGCAAGCAAAACACAAGATTAAATGCTTTTATGTCAAGGTAAACACGTGCACTGCTCAACTGCGCCAACTAGTGGCGGTGTTCTGAAGCTCGCTCATTATTTTGTATTAATTTAGGGAACTGAAGCTCGCTCGTCATTATTATTATTATTATTATT
Organism: Cherax destructor; assembly: GCA_009830355.1. Lineage (NCBI taxonomy): Eukaryota > Metazoa > Arthropoda > Malacostraca > Decapoda > Parastacidae > Cherax > Cherax destructor. The sequence continues at coordinate 11,931 of WNWK01031537.1, forward strand.
ATTTTAATTTAGGGAACTGGAGCACAGATCCAATTCCCTAGATCAAACCCCTCACCAGCATCAAGGAACCTCCCTTGTGGGAAGCTAGTTCGTAACTTGGATTTTGGCTTGTAACTCAGAGCAAAAAATCGACTGAGCGGCGGCATGTATCTTGAAAAACTTGTATTTTGGGGCACTCGTAAGTCGAGGTTCCACTGTACTACACTTAAAATTTACACAGTTATTAATTCATAATAGCAGTCATCAATAATGAGATATAATTGTCAAGTTTAGCAGGGTGAGTGGAATAGTTACCTGAATCACAATACAGGAGAGCCCCGCATTTTCAGCACCCTCTTTTCGTTGTTCCACATTTTCATTGGCTTTCAATTGTTCATTATGTTCAGTGCTTTTACCGCTTTTCTGCCATTTTGCACAACAGTTGCATAAGGAAAAGACTAATGCCATATTTTAAGATAAATATTATATTACTGTGTATTTATTTTACAATATCTGTTTTTATGCCTAGCTGTATTGAGCACTTAATATATGTAAATATGTTATCAGGCATTGTAGGTACTTTGAAAAAAAAAATGCTCTTTTTCCACCCTATTTTTGCTTATTTCATGGAGTTAGGAATCTAAGAGCCATACAAATGCGCCCTCCTGTATAAAATCTGAAGAGATGCCTATTTAACCCTTTCAGGGCCAGACCCCAGATCGGAAACTTGTCCATAGGGTCCAAGAATTTAAAAAAAAAATTTTTTTTTTTCTTTTGAAATGGTAGAATCTTTTTCTGAAGGTAATAAAAAAGTACGAAATTTGATGAAAAATTGATGAAATTACGCTCTCACAAATTTTGCTGTGCCAGCGATATTTGTGCATCGGTGATTTTGCCTAATTTGATTCCCATTATAGGTCAATTACATCATTCCAGTCGACCAAATTCTTAGCTATTTTGCTTGTATTACAGTGGACCCCTGCCTAACGAGCAAAATTCATTCCAGAAGCCTGCTTAAGTGCCATTACTGAGCAATTTACTTCCTTAACCCTTTCAGGGTCGAGGCCTCAATTCTTAACTCTCTCTCAGGGTCGAGAAATTTAAAAAAAAAAAAAAAAATTCTTATGAAATAATAGTTTTTTTCTAAATCTAATAGGCTAAAAAAACAGTTCTGCGATCAATACTTACCGAGATATAGATGATTGAAGTTGAGAGAAAATGAGCCATGTATGGCAACATCGGTGACTGCCGGTCGGCGGTAATTTTTCTTTAATTTTTTTTTTTTTTTTTTTTTTTTTTTATTTTTCAAATAACTTTTATGGTCTGTGAGACCAATATAAGTGCTGTTTTCAAATATTCACTTGATATTTACCTCACAATAACTACACAAACTTTGTTTTCATTACATTGTTTACAAAAAATGTTTACAAAAGTAACAATGTCAAAGATTGTTTATTACTATTTTCTATCATATATATACATATATACAGTCACTGGACATGTTCCTAGAAGTGGTGGAGCTTGTGGAACTCTTTGAAACATGGTGTCATGCACAATGTGTACTTTACACTCCTCACACATAAAACGAGTGTCTCTGCGTTGTTGAGGACGTTTTTGTATGTGCACAGACATGGCACCTCTTCTGAGCCTTTGTCTTGCAAGCAGTAGCAGGCAGTTTCATTAGGTAGTGATCACCAGGCCTCAGACGAGAGGGTATTTGTTCATAATTTCGTGGGCGGTGTTCTATTGCAGGTGCTATTACTTGGTACTTGAATATTATTTGTCTGACCACAGACAAACAAAATTCACCATATGGTGGTTTGTTTCTGGTCTTCAGCTTATACATATTATAAGCATTGAGCATTGAAATGTCAGAATATGGAAAAAGAGTTTTATGTACCACTTATAACTCTTACGAACGCAATCAGCAAACCCAATCTGCATGTCACATTTGTCCACTGAACGCATATTGAGGTGTAGTCCATCACAGCTGCAGGTTTTAGAATGGGTTTATCGGTCTCTCTATTCACCCTGCCAGTGTCTGCCATTTCATTAGGGTGAACTGATGACAACAGTGTGACATCTCGTTTGTCTTGCCACCGAAATGCCATGATGTCATTGGCAGAAAATGCCTGCACCTCACCTCTACGAGTGCCTGCATCAAACCTAGGCATATGCTTACGATTTGCACGCACTGTACCACACACATCTGTCATGTTCACTCGCAAAAAATCACTGAGTAAAGGGCTTGTGTACCAGTTATCAGTATATAATATATGCCCCTTACCAAGATATGGTTCCATCATTGTTCTAACCACATCACCAGAGATACCCAATAACTTCCTGGTATCTTGCAATGTATTACCTCCTGTGTACACAATAATATCCAATACAAGACCACTATAGCAATCACAAAGTACAAACAACTTTATACCAAAGCGTTTCCTCTTGCTTGGTATATACTGCTTGAACGACAGTCTACCTTTGAATAAAATCAAAGACTCATCAATAACAAGCTTCCTGAAGGGATAAAAATACATATTGAATTTCTGTTTCAAGTACACAAACACATTCCTAATCTTATATAACCTGTCGTTTCTGTCAGGCCTGGTTTTGTCTGATAAATGTAACATGCGTAACAGAAGCAAAAATCGATTCACTGGTATAATATTACTGAAACCTGGGGTTGAAATCAGGCGGTCTGTCGACCAGTATGATTTGACACTGTGCTTATAAACATGTGGCATAAGCATTATTGTGGCAAAGAAAAGATACATCTCAGCCACAGTTGTTTCTTTCCACTGGTGTAGACGTGATCCTGGTGAAAGTATTGTGTTTGCCATGGTGTATCGAGTATCTGTTGCTTTCCCTGACAATAATATCCATCAGGGGTTCATCAAAGAATAATTCAAAGCATTCCAGTTCAGTGGCATTGTTCCCAAGTGGACAAAATGGGCGTATTCCACTTTGGCTTTCATCAAACTGATGGGGATTGTGAATAAAATTCTGAGCTCCCTGCCAATCCCATTGGCGGTCTGCTGGTGGGTACTGGATATTGCAGGTGGTTGTGGAGAGGTTGTAGGTTGTGGAGGTTGGTGTGGGTGGGTGGGGGGTGGGTGAGGGTGGCCTTTGTTGTAGCTGAGCTGAGTCAGCGGCGTGGGTGCAGCATGGTCCACTGCTGGTGCCTCCAGCCTGGCACACCACTACCACCACCAGATGCATGCACTTTCTCATACCAATTGCAGCACTATCATCTTCGTTTTCACTATCTGTGCCTGTTGTACCCCCACGGATGTACTCTAGATGTACTCCTAACCCTTGGAAGAGCATATGGCACACTACAGGCGCATACACGTCGTATATACTGCCTTCACTGGTGAATATTCCACTTCACTCTCGCTACTGGAACTGTTTTGAAGAGCTTGGAGTTCAAAATCACTATCACTATCATCACCATTGCTCACATCTGAGTCATGGGTATGAGTAAATAACAATTTCCTCTTTCGTTCTGGTACAATTGAACGTGAACAAGACGGCACAGCACCAGAGGTGGAAGGTTGTGGGTCGTCTGGGTTTTCTTCACTATTACCGGTATTATCGTCATTATTTTCAGGCACAACCGTGTCAAAACCTTGAAAGTCACCTTCACTGACATCCCCATCACTGTTAGAACTGTCACTGGGGAATAATAATGTCCCAATTCGCCGAGGAGTAAGGTGTTTCTTGCTGCGATTCATGGTGGACAAGGCGGACTGAAATGGTGTTCCCACAATGCACCACTGGCTCCCCGATTTTTTTCCTACTGCGCACACTGACCACGCAGACCCATTCTCTCACATGTAGGCCTACCAGCGATTTCCCGGTCGATTTGAAGCCACTAGAATTTATGCGTACTAGTACGTCAAACGCCCTGGCGCGTAAGCCGTACTAGTACGTCAAAAACCCTGAAAGGGTTAAGAAATAATGTCATGTAGTTTAGTCTATTTCAGACCCCCAAAAATACACTTCCACAAGCACGTACAATATTATACAGTGGTCCCTCGGTTTTCGTGTTTAAACTGAAACACACGAAAACTGAAACCATTTTCCCCATAAGAAATAATGGAAATTCAATTAATCCGTTCCAGAAACCCAGAAGTTTGGAAAATTTTTTTTGGGGGGGCTTTAAAGATAGATTTACATGCACAAATGAATGAAATGAATGTGGCACTTACCCTTACTGAAGACTGATGTTGCTGGATGGAAGAAAGATAGGAGGGAGAGGGTAGAGTCCCCAATTTTGGAAGGGAATCCCCTCCATAAGGACTCTAGGTACCAAGTCCTCATCTGGGGTCACTTCCTTCTTTGTCTTTTAATCCCACTAGGACCAGCTTGAGAGTCACTGCACACCTGTGGCACTAAATATCTCTCCAGAGAGCTCTGTGTCTGGTGTCTCTTTAAAATGTCCCTAAAATGGGAAAACAGATTGTCATTGAACATGTTGATGAGACGGATTCAAACATCTTTGTCAGGGTGATGTTCCTCCACAAATGATTGCACCCTACTCCACATTGCACAAATCTCCTTAATCTCTGAAGAAGGCACCTTACATCTCTCTTCCTCCACTGAAGCAATTTCCTCAGATCTGTTTTGTTGTTGTTGCAGCTCAAGCTCTTGCAGCTCTTCAGTGGTTAGATCTTCATTGTGGTCCTCCACCAACTCTTCCACATCCTCTCCATTCACATCCAACCCCATGGAAGTCCCCAATTCCACAATATTTTCCACAACTTCCATAGGCTCCTCAGGGTTAGCTTCAAACCCTTCAAAATCCCTATCTGGGACACAATCTGGCCACAACTTTCTCCAAGCAGAGTTCATCATCCTGGAGGTCACTCCCTGCCAAGCTTTATCTATAAGGCCTATGCAATGGAAGATATCGAAGTGACCCTTCCAGAACTCTTTTAGGGTCAATTTAGTGTCATTGGTCACATCAAAACACCTTTGAAACATTGCTTTGGTGTACAGTTTTTTGAAGTTTGAAATGACCTGCTGGTCCATGGGCTGGAGGAGAGGAGTGGTGTTAGGAGGCAAGAACTTCACTTTTACAAATCTGAAATCCTTAGACATTTGGTCGTCCAAGTCTTGAGGATGACCAGGAGCATTGTCCATTACCAGGAGGCACTTTATTCTCCAATAAATATTTCTTCACACTGGGGCCAAACACTTGATTAAACCATTCCAGGAAAATTTCCCTAGTGACCCATGCCTTAGCATTAGACTTCCAAAACACACACAATTTACTCTTGTCAACACTGTAGTCCCTGAACACTCTGGGATTTTCAGAGTAATACACGAGTAAAGGCTTCACTTTGAAATCCCCACTAGCGTTACCACACAACATTAGAGTTAGCCTGTCTTTCATAGGCTTGTGTCCTCGCATTGCCTTTTCCTCCTGCGTGATGTAGGTCCTCCTTGGAATTTTCTTCCAAAAGAGGCCTGTTTCGTCACAATTAAACACTTGTTGGGGTTTGAAATTTTCAGCCTCTACATATTTTTAAAGTCGCGCACAAATTTTCAGCCCCATCTTTATCTGAACTGGCACCCTCACCATGCCTTACAACACTGTGTATGCCAGTTTGCCTCTTAAATTTTCGAACCAGCCTTTGCTGGCCTTAAATTCATCAACATCAACATCACTGGTTCCAGGCATTTTCTTGACAAGATCGGCATGCAACTGCCTTTCTTTTCACGTATGATGGATTGCTCAATACTATCACCCGCTAGCAGTTTTGGTTTATCCACAGCAACAACAATTTCTCCATATTTTCTATTGTTTGTGATCTCTGTTTGGTTATTGTATTCACCCCTTTCGCAACATTAGCTTCAGTGATTGCTTTTCTCTTATACACAATGGAACCGATGGTTGTTGGGGCTTTCTTGTATATCCTGGCGAGCTCGGCAATACATACACCACTATCATATTTTTCTATTATTTCTTTCTTCAGTTCTACGGTGTTCCTCACTTTCTTTACCAAAAGTGGCACTAGGAGCTTTCTTTGGGCCCATGGTAGCTTATTTAGTAGTCACACACATAATAAAGGCCCAAAAACAATGAATTGTTAATAAATATTTTGTATAAACTCCTGGGGTGATGTTCACTCAAGCGTAAACAATGCTAGACTGCGTGGCAATGTGTGTGGGAGGTGCGTGGGTGGTGGCCTACTGCCTTTGTATGTGCGCGGCACTGGTGGACAGGTTCCGGACCGAGCACGAAAACGGAGGGAACACACGAAAACAGAGGGCAATTTTCCACGAAAAACTACACGAAAACTGAAATACCGAAAACAAGTACGAAACAAATACGAAAACCGAGGGACCACTGTACTTAAATAATTGTACGATTTCCGGGGTGCTCGTTAGGTGGGGGTCCACTGTACAGTGGATCCCCGAGTAACGAACAAAATTCATTCCAGAAGCTTGCTCAAGTGCCATTACCGAACGAATTTACTCCCTTAAGAAATAATGTCAAGTAGGTTAGTCCACTTCAGACCCCCAAAAATACACTTACAAAAGCACTTACAATATTATACTTACATAATTGTACGATTTCCGGGGTGTTCGTAACTCGGGGGTCCACTGTACTTCTATTTTATTGATTGAGCACAAGAAATCACCCAGTCAACTGTTTCAACTAAATAAAATGATCGGTAATTGGTAATTTGGCTAATTTCACACAAAGTTCAAAATTTCCCAGTTTCAAAATAAGGTGCAGAATAAACATTGCAGGCATTCCTGGCACTAAAGTAACATTTCCTCTGTTTATTAGTTATGTTTTCAGGCTTTACAGATGAATTCCATTTTGATTTTTTATTCACACAAAAAAATAGGATGTAATAATATTGGTAGAATTACCAACAATATGTCAAGTAAAAGGACACAAGTGCAACTAATGTGACATTTTATTGTGGCAACGTTTCGCTCTCCAGGAGCTTTTCAAGCCGTTGAAAAAGCTCCTGGAGAGCAACTGCCATAAAATGTCACATTAATCATTGTATCCTTTATACTAAAAAAAAATAGGATATTTACTGTTAGGCAATATTGTAATAATTGTATAAATAATATCAGTGCATTCGTGAATGTACATTAGACCCACCAGCTGACATGTATTGCACGCATGACGTCATTTGTTTACTCTTGAACACCGGCAAAAATCGAACGTTTCCACTACTTTGAGCTCAGTTTCAAGCCATTTTCAGTACTAAATCCAATCAAAATCATCTCTATTTCTGTAATATATATCTTCTATTCTATCATATAAGATCAAGAAACTGCGAATACAGCCATGAAAAACATGCGAAAAACACCGCAAAGTCGCTGGTTTAATCCAAAAATAGTCGTTTTTTTTCTAATGGACTGCATGCTGCAGGATTTGCTCTATATGGTGCACACTTACTACATAAATGTTTTTTATTTATTAACACATCGGCCGATTCCCACCAAGGCAGGGTGGCCCGAAAAAGAAAAACTTTCATCATCATTCACTCCATCACTGTCTTGCCAGAGGGGTGCTTTACACTACAGTTATAAAACTGCAACATTAACACCTCTCCTTCAGAGTGCAGACACTGTACTTCCCATCTCCAGGACTAAAGTCCGGCCTGCCGGTTTCCCTGAATCCCTTCATAAATGTTACTTTGCTCACACTCCAACAGCATGTCAAGTATTAAAAACCATTTGTCTCCATTCACTTCTATCAAATACGCTCACACATGCTTGCTGAAAGTCCAAGCCCCTCGCACACAAAACTTCCTTTACCCTCCCTCCACCCTTTCCTAGGCCGACTCCTACCCGCCTTCCCTCCACTACAGATTTATACACACTCGAAGTTATTCTGTCTCGTTCCATTCTCTCTACATGTCTGAACCACCTCAACAACCCCTCCTCAGCTCTCTGGATAATAGTTTTGGTAATCCCGCACCTCCTCCTAATTTCCAAACTCCGAATTCTCTGCATTATATTCACACCACACATTACCTCAGACATGACATCTTCACTGCCTCCAGCCTTCTCCTCGTTGCAACATTCATCACCCATGCTTCACACCCATATAAGAGTGTTGGTATAACTATACTCTCATACATTCCCTTCTTTACTTCCATGGACAAAGTTCTTTGTCTCCACAGACTCAAGTGCTCCACTCACCCTTTTTCCCTCATCAATTCTATGATTCACTCATCCTTCATAGACCCATCTGCTGACAGGTCCACTCCCAAATTCTGAATACATTCACCTCCTCCATACTCTCTCCTCCAATCTGATATCCAGTCTTTCGTCACCTAATCTTTTGTTATACTCATCACCTTACTCTTTCCTATATTCACTTTCAATTTTCTTCTTTTACACACCCTACCAAATTCATCCACCAACCTTTGCAACTTCTCTTCAGAATCTCCCAAAAGCACAGTGTCATCAGCAAAAAGCAACTGTGACAACTCGCACTTTGTATTTAATTCTTTATCTTTTAACCCCACACCTCTTGCCAAGACCCTCACATTCACTTCTCTTACAACCCCATCTATAAATATATTGAACAACCACGGTGACATCACACATCCTTGTCTAAGGCCCACTTTTACTGGGAAATAGTCCCTTCCCCTCCTACACACTCTAACTTGAGCCTCACTATCCTCATAAAAACTCTTCACTGCTTTCAGTAACCTACCTCCTATTCCATACACCTGCAACATCTGCCACATTGCCCCCTATCCACCTATCATACGCCTTTTCCAAATCCATAAAGGCCACAAAACCTCTTTACCCTTATCCAAATACTGTTTACCTATATGTTTCACTGTAAACACTTGGTCTACACACCCCCTACCTTTCCTAAAGCCCCTTGTTCATCTGCTATCCTGCTTTCTGTCTTACTCTTAATTCTTTCAATAATAACTCTACCATACACTTTACCAGGTACACTCAACAGACTTATTCCCCTATAATTTTGCACTCTCTTTTGTCCCTTTGCCTTTATACAAAGGAACAATACACGCTCTCTGCCAATCCCTAGGTACCTTACCCTCTTCCATACATTTATTAAATAATAGCACTAACCACTCCAAAACTATATCCCCACCTGCTTTTAACATTTCTATCTTTATCCCATCAATCCCAGCTGCCTTACCCCTTTCATTCTACCCACTGCCTCACGAACTTCCCCCACACTCACAACTGGCTCTTCCACACTCCTACAAGATGTTATTCCTCCTTGCCCTATACACGAAATCACAGCTTCCCTGTCTTCATCAACATTTAACAACTCATCAAAATATTCCCTCCATCTTCCCGATACCTCTAACTCTCCATTTAATAACTCTCCTCTCCTATTTTTAACTGTCAAATCCATTTGTTCCCTAGGCTTCCTCAACTTATTAATCTCACTCCAAAACTTTTTCTTATTTTCAACAAAATTTGTTGATAACATCTCAACCACTCTCTCATTTGCTCTCATTTTACATTGCTTCAACACTCTCTTAACCTCTCTTTTTCTCTTCATATACTCTTCCCTCCATGCATCACTTCTACTTTGTAAAAACCTCTCATATGCTAACTTTTTCTCCCCTACTACTCCCGCACCCACTGCCTGTAACCACAAACTTCTGCTGAACACTCTAACACTACATTTTTAAATCTACCCCATACATCTTCGACCCCATTGCCTACACTCTCACTAGCCCATCTATCCTCCAATAGTTGTTTAGTATATCTTACCCTAACTGCCTCCTCATTTAGTTTGTAAACCTTCACCTCTCTCTTACTTACTGCTTCTATTTTCCTTGTATCCCATCTACCTTTTACTCCCATTGTAGCTATAACTAAAAAAGTGATCTGATATATCTGTGGCCCCTATATAAACATGTACAATTTGTAGTCTACTCAACAGTCTTTTATCTACCAATACATAGTCTAACAAACTACTGTCATTACGCCCTACATCATATCTTGTATACTTTTTTCCTCTTTTCTTAAAATATGTATTACCTATAACTAAACCCCTTTCTATACAAAGTTCAATCAAAGGGCTCCATTATCATTTACACCTGGCACCCCAAACTTACCTACCACCCTCTCTACATGTTTTCCTACTTTAGCATTTAGGTCCCCTACCACAATTACTCTCTCACTTGGTTCAAAAGTTCCTATACATTCGCAACATCTCCCAAAATCTCTCTCCTCTACACTCCTCTTTTTCTCCAGGTGCATACACGTTTATTATGACCCACTTTTCACATCGACCCTTATTTTAATCCCCATAATCTTGAATTTAAAATTTATATTACCTCTTCTCCTTCCATAACTGATCCTTCAACATTATTGCTACCCCTTCCTTAGCTCTAACTCTCTCAGATACTCCTGACTTAATCCCATTTATTTCTCCCCACTGAAACTCGCCTACCCCCTTCAGCTTTGTTTCGCTTAGGGCGGACATCCAACTTCTTTTCATTCATAACATCAGCAATCATCTCTTTCTTATCATCCACTCATCCACGCACATTCAAACAACCCAGTTTTATAAAGTTTTTCTTCTCTTTTTTTGGTAAATGTGTACAGGAGAAGGGGTTACTAGCCCATTGCTCCCGGCATTTTATTCGCCTCATACGACACGCATGGCTTACGGAGGAAAGATTCTTGTCCACTTCCCCATGGACAATAGAGAAAATAAAAAGAACAAGAGCTATTAAGAAAA